>APFE030738977.1:0-28448 GCA_000404065.3 Pinus taeda | reverse complement strand
TATATAACATGTTCCCCCGTCCTGTTTCCGAGGACATTGTGTCTCGTGCCAAATACTTGTATTTATGTGTCCTCTGTGTTCCGTGTCCTCATGTCATGTGACTTAGAATTAATGTAATATGCAAGAAAACAAATCAAATGATGAGAATAACCAATTGTAAATGCATGTACAATAGAAATATTAAACTATACCAACAATCTAACACAACAGAAGATGGATCCGAAATGCACGCAATTCATGGGTCTTAATTGTGAGGGAAGAAACAAGGGCATGATATAAGAACATCTAAAAACAAGAACCAATTACGGCAACAAAGATGAGATTAGCAAAGATTTCTATTTATTTTACAGCTTAGGTCAATAATTTATTGTGAAAAGGATGCCAAAATGTGCATACCAGATACAGAATCTGAAGAAAATAAAAATAAGGGGGCTATGTGTTAGTACAGAGTTAACATCACACTGAAAAAGTAGATTCGACAAACTGCCTACAATCTAATCCAATGTCAATATTTTTTGCCACATACAACAGGTTGTTGAGTTTCTAAGGTACCTGCTAGAATTAAGTTTTTCTTCACCTGATAACTACTTCAATGATCAATTAAACATTAGTTTCACATAACATTAAATTCAATATCATTTAGGCAGTTATACACAAGTAAAAACATCAACTAATAAACATGAAAGAGCAATAGAGTAACCATGAAACAAAGAGACGAGAGACATGGAAAATTAGGCATACAGCCAAGGCAAAACCCACAAGGGGAAACCCAGTAAAAGTTCTTCCTTATGAGAGAAAAAGTTTCCAGATTTATCAATACATCATAAATAAAATAACAAATAGCAAAATAATAGCCAAACCAGTAACCAAAATCATGATCAAATGCCATGTCAAAATCAAAGTCCTTGAAATTTCGGCCCTCCCTAGAATTTCAGCCTCATCCTGAAATTTCGGCCTCCTAAAATTTCGACCCTCCTGTAATTTTGTTGAATAGGAGATGCATAAGACCAAATTGATGTGTCCAAATGAGGAGAAATGATCTCTTTTATATAGCCTTCAAGTGGGGGTCGAATGGGTGCCTCTTAAGGGCCTAGTCGACCTAATAAATTTGGAGGCAAATTTAAAAATTCAAATTTCCATTTCTTTTTCAAGATGAAAATACTGACCATGGCTGCCATATTTTCCAACACTCCCTCTTAGCCAAGAAGGTACTTTTCATTCTCTCTCTCAAGATCAATCTTCCTGACCAATCATAGGTCACACAGCCCATGGTCTAAGGAAGAGATCACAAATACAAATCTCTCTCTCTCTATCACGATCAATCTCCCTGACCAATCATAGGTCTCACAGCCCACATCCTAAGGGAAAGATCATCAATCTCATCATAAGGAAAGATACATGGCATCCATCTCAAATCATCTCACCGACCATGAGGTCTCACAGCACACAGCCTAAGGGAGGAACCAACAATACCTCTCTCAAACCATAAGGTATCACAGCACGCAGACTATAGGAGGAATCAATAATACATCTCTTGGACTACAAGTCTTACGGCACAGCCTACAAGAGGAATCAACAATACATCTCTCCGACCACAAGGCCCCACAGCACACAGCCTACAGGAGGAATCAACAACACATCTCCCAGACCACAAGGTCTCACGGCACACAACCTATAGGAAATGGTCCATAATATGATGCTATGTAATTAGTGCTCCCTCTTCAAAGGGATTCTCATTCATTCCAATTTCTTCACATAAACATCAGCAACCAGTTCATCTTCATAAATGTAGCCATGGTGGACCTCAAATATTTCAGTAAACAACAACATTCAGTGGTTCATACAACATCAGTCGTGGCTTCTCTTAGAAGCAAACATCAGCAGCTATCAACAAACAATAATAGATTTCAGCAGTGACTTCTCACAGAAGCAATCATCGACAACCATAGAAGTGAATATCAGTATCCATAGTCGAATCCAGCAGATAATAAATGGCTTCTCTCAAAAGCAAGCATCAACAACCATAGTAGAATCTAGCAGACCACAATTGAATCAAACAGATAACAAGCATCTTCTCACAGACGCAAGCATCAACAACTAGAGTAGAATTCAACAAACCATAATCGAATCTAGCAAATAACAATAGACTTCATCGGAAATAAACATCATCAGATAGATCAATGAACCAATCAGAGAATCAACCAAGTCATTATCAAAGTCTTGCAGCGTCTTCAAATCGTTTAATGGGAGATGTCGATGGACCTGCAGTCCATTGTGCCAAAGATATCACCAGGTTCATGCCTTTATAGAAGCAACTCCCTCTTACACAGAAGTCCTCTACATAACAGAGAAATCGCAGGCTCATCTTTAGCATATCTGGATCAACATCAGTCTTCGAAATTTCTAGTCATCTTCATAGAAACGTGCTTCAATCAAGTTAATCTTATCTGCTCCCTTCGAGTACAAAGCCTAGCACGAGTCCTTTTGTCACATTGTTTTTCCATCATTTCCAATTATTTGCCACACTTTGGCGGTCTTCATTATGTACCTACAATCCTCACGAGGACGTAATGGAAGAACAAGAACAACCAAGCAAGCCAAGAGACTCGTAATGAAACAATCAATAGAAATAATCAAGATAATACTTATCTTTTGAGAGTGTGTCAGCTTTCTCAGATCGAGTCAATTTCATCACATCATCAAGGAGTTCATACCATCATCAAAGAGTTCACATCATTAAAAAGTTTGCATCATCAAGGAGTCCACCTCAGCTAGGAATCCACATCATCATCAAAGGGTTCACATCATCATTAAGGAGATTCTCATCATCAACAAAGAGTTCATAGAGTCCAAGTCATCAAGGAGTCTACTTTATCAATGAGTCATCATCATCATCATCATCATCATCATCAAGGAATCTACATTATTAACGAGTCCTCATCATCATCAAGGAATCTACATTATTAACGAGTCCACATCATCATCATCATCATCAAAGAGTCTACATTATCAATGAGTCCTCATCATCATCAACATCAGCAAGGAGTCTACTTTATCAATGAGTCATCATCATCATCATCATCATCAAGGAATCTACATTATTAACGAGTCCTCATCATCATCATCATCATCATCATCAAAGAGTATACATTATCAACGAGCCCACATCATCATCATCAATGAGTCTACATTATCAATGAGCCCTCATCATCATCATCACCAAGGAGTCTACATTATCAACGAGTCCACATCATCATCATCATCATCATCATCAAAGAGTCTACATTATCAATGAGTCCACATCATCATCATCATCAAAGAGCCTACATTATCAACAAGTCCACATCATCAAAGAATCTACATTATCAATGAGTCCACATCATCATCATCGTCAAAGAGTCTACATTATCAATGAGTCGTCGTCATCATCAAGGAGTCTGCATTATCAACGAGTCCACATCATCATTATCATCAAAGAGTCTACATTATCAACAAGGCCACATCATCAAAGAGTCTACATTATCAACGAGTCCACATCATCATCATCGTTAAAGAGTCTACATTATCAATGAGTCGCCGTCATCATCAAGGAGTCTACATTATCAATGAGTCGTCGTCATCATCAAAGAGTCTACATTATCAACGAGTCCACATCATCATCATCATCAAAGAGTCTACATTATCAACAAATCCACATCATCAAAGAGTCTACATTATCAACGAGTCCACATCATCATCATCGTCAAAGGGTCTACATTATCAATGAGTCGCCGTCATCATTAAGGAGTATATATTATCAATGAGTCCACATCATCATCATCATCATCAAGGAGTCTACATTATCAACAAGTCCACATCATCATCTTCATCAAGAAGTTTACATTATCAATGAATCTCATCATCATCATCATCATCAAGAAGTTTACATTATCAATGAGTCTCATCATCATCATCATCAAGGAGGAGTCTACATTATCAACTAGTCCACATCATCATCAACATCAAAGAGTATACGTTATTAATGAATCCATATCTTCATTATCATCAAGTAGTCCACATCATTAAAGAATCATCATAATCATCATTCATCACAGAGTCCATGTCATCATCAAGAAGTTGATCTCGTCCATATCATCATTGAGAAATTCATTCAAGGAATTCAATCCTCATCATCATCAAGGAGTCCACTTCATCGTCATCATCAAAGAGTACGCATCAAGGAGTTCAAATCACCATCAAGGAGTCCAATCACATCATACACGTCATCAATCATTGTCAGCAAGGAGTATCTATCATCAACAACAAGGAGTACACATTGTGAACATCATAGAGTACGCATCATTCATCATTAAGGAGTCCACATCAACATCCTCAAAGAGACCATATTATCGTCTGCATCATCGAAAAGTCCATATCAGCATCAAAGAGCTCACATCATCAAGGAGTTCATCATCCACATCTTCAAGGAGTTTACATCAACACCAACAAAGAGTTCGCATCAACATCATTAAGAAGTCTATATCATTAACGAGTCCACGTCATCAACAAAACCACATCATTATCAATGAGTCCATATTATAAACAAGGAATTAGGGTCAGGTTCATTAGACTTAGATTTTCTTCTCCAAACCCAACCTAAGCTTTTACAAATCATAGGCAGTCCAATGTCAATTTTAATTGAAACAACAAGAGAAACACAAGATACTTAACTCTCTCTTGGTCTTGAGTCCTTTTAGAATCCAACCTGCAAATCAACCTCAACATCAAAATGTCAAATCTTTTGGCAATCAATTCATAAGCCCAACATTTTCTCAACCTTTAATATCGAGGTAGGGTTAACAGTTATTGGCAAGGGTTTTGGAATTTTCTTTCAAGAGCTTCTTCGCAAAATTTATGCTATATACTCCAATCAATTGTGGTTATTTTCTCAATGTTACATGGATCATTGATTTGCTGTCAGCCAAGATCACTAATTTCCTACCAACAATGTCATAGTTTCACGATGTCAACAAAGTCATTGTTATGCATCAGTGGTCATTGTTATCATAGTTATGTAAATCTCCAACATTCCACCAAATCCGGATCAAATAGATGCAAGTTACATGAGCGAGCCATACAACGAGTCATTGAACCTCAGAGAAATGTCGACACAAGCTATGTAGAAAGCTAACATAGCAATTCTTATTGCTTCGTCAAATGTCATTGGTAGCTCGGCTTCATTTCATGGTTGCTACAC
The DNA here is from genome assembly GCA_000404065.3 of Pinus taeda. Lineage (NCBI taxonomy): Eukaryota > Viridiplantae > Streptophyta > Pinopsida > Pinales > Pinaceae > Pinus > Pinus taeda. The sequence continues at coordinate 23,212 of APFE030738977.1, read as the reverse complement.
ACACTGTCATATATTTATAATTTTAAGAGTCCTTTAGAGTGTTACTTTGTCTCAACGGTCACAACCATCCAACTGCCATAATTCACTATCTCACTATTATGTAAATCACGATTTTGTTCTAACTACGTTCTCAACACCAATGTCACATGGTTCAAGTTCGAGTTCGGGTTCGGCTATGATGAGGTTCGGTTTGGGTTCGAATTTTTTTATGAGGTTCGCCATTAGGTTCGTCTATATATATATATATAACATATTTATAGGATAAAATAGTAATAAATCAACATCAGTAAACATCAAAAATGCGCACAGACATGGAAACTGCAAGGATAAATTACAAGCTTGAATTGTGACATGATGTTATAAGTTTTGATCTATGGACTTAGTCAATGGCTATGAGGTTTGATGAGGTTCACCAAATCTCAAAAAAAAAAATTAATGTTTGCCAAAATTCGAACCTCGAGGTTAAAGTTCAATAAACCTTGTGACATAGCTCAACACTATAATACCACTCATATCCGTATCATAAGAGTCTTTGTCATACGTTACTTGCTAGTCAAAGGTCAGTGATGAAATCCAACACAGTCAACACCATATCTTATACGTCACAGTCAATGTCAGTCAAACGTGAAGGTATGTTACCCACAGTGAATCGCAAAGGTGATCAATAGAGACAAACCATAGAGGATTATAGAGAAAAGGGTGTGAGTGAGTCATAGTGTGTAAAGCGCATGAATTATTGTTTATAGGTACAAGCGTACTAATGATCCAAGCCTCAAGATAAGAGTGCAAGCTACAGGCCATTGCGAACCACCTTACTGTAGATTCGAACTTTAGAAGCACAGGATTTATGTGGGTTTCATTCACCGCACATTGATAAGCGATGCCTCTGTCACGTTATGCAATGTCAATGTGAGTAGTATGAGTGCCTCTCTGTGTATAGTGAATCAAGAATCATGATGCCTTTATGGTGATGCGATGACAATAGAGACGAGTCATAGTGATATATCATATGCCACAGAAAGATTTTATGTGCCACCAATCTCTAAAGCAAGCCCATACTTACACTTTCAACATTTTTTTGCTTACCATGACAGGACGTACCACCGGAAAATTGGATTAATTTTCTTGGTCATACCTCAGAGAACAAGCTCGTACTTTGCATCATTCTATTGTGCCATAGGTTTGTATAGATTTCACAAAGCTCGCATGCCATAGATCTGAGCCACAGAGTTTGCATAAGCAAAAGAATAAGTGAGGTTAGATGAAATTTGAACTTATCACAGCTTCAGATCTTCGCTCCTTAAGAGATATTACTCGCACCATTTCACAGTGACAGAATTAGAGGCTCCCATAATTACAAAGACAGGGACCTCCTTGGATCCATTTGGCAATCATTTTGGGGGTTTGGACTTCAACTTAAGTTACTTTGCATCTTCAAGCCCTCAACTGTTAGAATTTTTTAAGCCTTTCTTACATGGTTCACAATTTTAGAGGCCTTCAACACAATGCTTTCAAATTCGGATCACAGTACAAGAACTTGACTTTCCCACAAGGATAGAATTACACCATCAAGGGAGCTCAATCAGGCCACGGAAGGAGAACAAAGACCTTAGAAAATGCTCAAAATTTTCTCAACTACTCATCGAACCTTGCTACGTTACCATGTTGAGTTTCTACGGCACCTACTAGAATTAAGTTTTTCTTCACCTAATAACTACTTCAATGATCAATTAAACATTAGTTTCATATAGCATTAAAGTCAATATCATTTAGGCAATTATACACAAGAAAAAACGTCAACTAACAAACATGAAAGACTAGTAAAGTAACCATGAAACAAAGAGACAAGGGACAAAAAATTAGGCACACAGCCAGATCAAAACCTACAAGGGGAAAATCCAATAAAAGTTATTCCTTATGAGAGAGAGAGTTTCCATATTTATGAATAAATCATAAATAACAAATAGCATAATAATAGCCAAACCAGTAACCAAAACCATGATCAAGTGCCATGTCAAAATCCAAGTCCTTGAAATTTCGGCCATCCCTAGAATTTCAACCTCCTCCTAAAATTTCACCCCCCCTGTAATTTTATTGGATCAGAGATGCATGAGACCAAGTTTGTGTGTCCAAATGAAGCGAAATGATCTCCTTTTATATAGCCTTCAAGTGGGGGTCGAACAAGTGCCTCTTAGGGGCCCATCCGACCTAATAAATTTGGAGGCAAATTTAAAAATGCAAATTTCCATTCTTTTTCAAGATGAAAATACTGACCATGGCTACCATATTTTCCTATGTTGATAGGAAACGTGTGTTCCGTGCAACATATATATTTTCCAATAGAGATATCCTGAATGATCTCAAATGCAAAACGGGTACGTAGATGCAGTTCCAAATGATGAACAGATCATCAAATCATAGAGAAAGTTCAGCAAAACACACCAGCAACATAGAAAAATAATGCATCAAGGAACATGGCAAAACTTGCAAAGGCAAGTGACAACAACGAAAGAGATGGTGGTCTTAAGAAGCATGAAAACTTGTGCCAAACATAAGAAAATCAAAATACAAAAGCTTTCTACAAAAGTGAGAACAAACAGGAAACACTGGATAAGCAAACTAAAGATTTTACCTTACACTAGTGAAGTTGTTTGAAATAAGAAAAATATCCCAATTTTGGGAATTTTAGAGATATGTTTTCAAAAATGAAAGAAATATGAACGAAGTGCAAGATCAACATGTAAAACCAAGACCTAAACTTGATAAAGTATTCTAGATCTTGTTGCAATATTTAGAAGACCTACAAAGAGAAAAATGTTCAGGGGAATCCAACATTACTATATTATTTAGATCTCCGGGAAGAATAAAACCTCAAAAAGAGTGTAAGCTTCTAATTGTTAGTTGGTGTAGCCAAGACAACTGTTCTAGTCTTTACACCAAGACAACTGTTCTAGTCTTTATGGTGTCTATGAGGCTAAGGAACACATTTTCTCCTATACCCAGAATTAGATTCGCGAGAAAAAGCCCTGATTAGGTTTAATTAAGCAATTAATTAAATTTTCCCAAGTATAACTTAGGGAATCGGCTTAATTAATCAGTATTAATTGGGGAAATCAATTTTTCTCTAGAGACTTCCAAAAAAGTCACTTGATGGAGTCAAGATGATCTTAGCCATCAATTGTGATTAGATCATGGTCGTTGATTGCTCAACGAGAAATTATAAGAGCAAATCGATGGGGTTGGAGAGACACACTTGAGCAGTTCGACTCACCCAGTGGCAAAGATAGCAAGGGCACAGTTGAAGTAGAGGGAGACATCACAGCAAGGGTTTCAACAGAGTTTTGGGAGGAGATTTCCAGAGAATATTTCCATAGATTTTCCAATGTTCTAGTGATAGGAAAGGAGGTCAATTTATCTGCAAATGAGGAGGTCGATTCAGCTAGTGCGAGTTAGTCAGTTTACCCAGTGCACATAGCTGGAGCAATATTTCCATTTCTTGTACCCGGAAGAATTGCCAGAGGAGGTGCGAGTAGCTTCAGGAGCCAGAGGGAGGCAGTTTTACTTGTGGGGAGAGATTCCTGCAGGTTGTGTGAATTTTCCAGAGCAAGCAGTTCACATTTTTGGACAATAGTGTGAGTGCCAGGGAGGAGTGCAAGTTTGTTGGAAGAGGCCAAATCGATTTACAGAGGGGAATTTGTCTCTAGATTATTTTACTAATGGAGATTATTATTTGTCGAAGCTTTTCCATCACCATGCACGCAGTTGAAATTTCTCAAATTGCTAAAGAATTAATAATATAGACCCTCATCCGATGCACTAGTTTTCCCCACGTTGGGGTTTTCTAGGGACATTTGTCCAAAAATATTGGTGTCATCTATCTTGTGTGTGAATATATTTCTCAGTTCCTGTATTGAAATTTGTGAACATTGCAATAGTGAATTTATCATTATTTGCTGTAATTTTTTTAAGACAAATAAATTGCATAAGTTAGGAGATTAAATTCCTGTTATTGCAATCAATGTAAATTTCACACTAATTGTTTCTTTGAGAATCTTGTTCTCCCCAAGGATTGCAGAGGCATTTCTCATATCCCCTACAGCCAAGGATGGGGCAGCAAGCAGTGGACATCCCATGTCACCCCCAAAACATAGGGGAACCACTTGCCAAGTTGTCTCCTATCTAATAGGGGCATCCTCGGGAAGCCCCCAATCATATGAAAAATCGGGATGTCTTTTGACCCCACAGAATGTTGGAGAACGTAACTAGATTCAGTCTTTAGAATGACTTTTGTAGTCATGATATTGTATATTTTATATAAAAAGAAAAATAATTTTATTTAAGCATGGGTTTCATGCTTAAGTCTAGGTCAAAGCATGTTCTTCATGATTCTAGGGCTTGTTCATTCAAAGAATAATGTTTGTTGTAGTCCCATTTGGACTCTTTGTAACAAAAGAAAATTATTATTTTTGAGTCAAGAAGAGTCATTTTGTCCTCCATGACCAAGTCAGCCCTACCAAGAAAAGTCGACCTAAGAGAGGCCTATTCGACCTCTTGAAAAGGGTATATATATAGGAAGATACTTGGACACATTTGCACACACAACAAGTAAGTTCAATTTTCACCAAGACAAGAAGAGTTTGACCTTTGTTGACTGTGATGGACTTTGACTTGTTCGAAAGATGTCTTGTTGAAGGGTTGACTTGGTGCTTGGAGGAAGTCTTAGTTTTGGTCTTTGGGTCTTGGAGATCTCACTTTGATTTGATTCTATAAGAAGAGAAGTATTATTTCTAGGTTTTCCCCTTAGAGGGGTTTTGCCCAAGCTTAGAGCCTATATTTTGTGTTCTTTGTGTTCTTGTGATCTTCATGTTTGCTAATTGCTTGACGAAGAAGAAATAAAAGTAATAAAAGGGCAACTAATATCACAAGTAATTATCAAGTAAGAAAAAGCAACTCTAATCTACAAATACCTTGATTTTCCAACATGGTATCAGAGCGAAGGTTGGCAAAAGGAGGCCAAAGATCACAAATTGTTGGCAATTTGGAAAAGAAGAAAGACTACAACACTCTCTTAGTCACTACTACAAGAATCCAAAGTCTAATACAAGTCTGAATGTGCTGATTTGAGCTTCATACGAAGTCATCCCTCTGATTTTAGCACATATAAAAGATTTTTCTTTGGGCATAACAAGTACTCTAAGTTCCCTTTGAAATAAAGATGTCCATTGCAAGTTTATCTTCTGCCTATCTGAGATCTTTATAATAGAGATCCGAGAATTCTCTACAAGTAATACAGCTCTGATGAACAAGTTGCTTTGAATGACTACTATATGAGTTCTCTTTTGATGAATTGATGCAATTGTAGTATGATTTCCAGAAAAGGCATAGTACTGGATATGAAATACCTTTTTGTTTGTGGATCTGAGATCAGAGCATGTGACCCAAGGTGCTTCAGTATGATAAAAATTGATACAAGTAACAGTGGTGTGAGTGATCCAAATTTCTTGGTGTTGAGAAATCCAAGGGGGTGGAAACTTCTTTGATTTCTCTTATTATGACGTTATCATGTGATGGTTTATTATCATTATTCTTTCATTCAATTTATCTTCTCATTATCATCAAGACTAATACCAATCAAAAAATAGAAGAGGAGACAAGATGTAGGCACGCAGCCAAGGGAAAACCCCACTCTAGGGGAAAACCCGGTCAAGAATTCTTCCTTCATTAGATTCAAAACAAGATGAGATAACCAACACTGTCAAAACCTAGGCTAGAGACTTCCTCCATCAAGTCATCCTTGTATGATCTTCTTCAATTTAACATCCATGTCACTATGTGAGCACTCAGTCCTTGTCGCTATGATAGTACCAAATTCTTATCACTGTGATAGCATCAAGACCTTGTCATTGTTGAGACCTTGTCACTGTGGTACCACCCAAATCATCTTTGCAAGTTATATTGAAGTTATATCTTCATTATAATGTGCCTTCACTGAGATTCTATGAACCCATCTTCTGGAAAAGATCTGAACTATTTCACTGTAATAGTACCAAAAAAACTTCTCTCTAAAATCCGAACTTGTCATTTTAGATCCCCGAAAATCCTGTCACTCTGAGATTACCGAAAAACTATCTCTGAGATCACCGAAATTCTTCTCTGAGATCACCAAAATTCTTCTCTCTGAGATCACCAAAAAACTTCTCTGAAATCTGAGCTCTTCATTGTGCTTGTTGCGAAGTCCTTAGGCTTGTGTATATACTATATAGTTGTTTTTCCATCGTAAATGAGTTGACATGATTTCATGAAGATAAGTATGTTTATAAGGTTAGGACGACATGAATTCATTGAGGGAAGTCGACTAGAAATGATTCTTTTTTAGGCCGACATCAAGGAGGGTATGATGGAGGAGTCTTTGACCAAACAAAAAATGATTTTGACAACCACCTAAAGCCTACAATGGAGGCTTGACCTAAGACAATTGACCCAAGCATGAAACCCATACTTTAACAAGTCAATTCAATTAATAATAAAATTCTTTTTGCTTTCTTTTGACAAATATATTACATTTGACTCAAGTACAATTTATGAAGACTGAACATAGTTACATTTTTCAATACTCCCTCTTAACTAGGGAGGTCTTCATATTTACATATAATCAAAGAGGTACATGGAAGATCTCAAAACACATCATCTACGAAGAAGTTTAGGCATCGCAATGTCATGGACTAGATTCCTAACCAAGTCAATCTATCCAAGGTCTCTCAACAATTTAGGCACCATAATGCCACGGACTAAATTCCTGACCAAGGCAATCTATTTGAGTGGGACTAAGTTGGACTCAATCTTTCAGCCTCTCTAGGTACCATCAGGCTTACTTGTTAACCATCAACCCAGGGATCTAGGTGAGTATATGAGGTCAGAGCTCTATGACCAAAACCACCGTCCCAACTTCGGGACCTAGACATCAACACAAAGTGTCGCCCAGATGTCCTCCCAGGCAATGCTTCACCCACAAAGCCTCAACACTCCTTGATCCAACAGATCAAGGATAACAAATCTCTCCCAATCAAATTGATCGATAACCAGCATGTTATCAAAACTTCTGAGAGATTTACCTGTACAAACACAACCCCAATCAATAACAAACTTTCAAATGTACATACATACAAACCTTCAGAGTCTTCCAAACAACTTGATGTTGCTTCGCAACTTTTCATATTAGAACTTAGAGCTTTCCCAATGAATCTTTGATAGAAGATTCCTTAACCATGCAGCTTCCTTTCCTACTTCCCATGCAGCAACATATTTCACAAATCGATGAGGCTTTTCTTATCTTAGCAGCCCTTCAAAATACATTCTCCAATTTTTCCTTCTCTCACTCATGGCCTTCACTAAGACTTACGGTTGTTAGTCATGGTCTAGTGCATGACACATGAAGTGGAGAACCATATCCGTCACTCCCTCTTAATCAGAGAGGATCTAATAATTCATGTACAAGGAATATTCCCAACCATCCTCTTATCCTAGGGAGATACCTTTCGTCTATGCTCCTTCTCAATCTAAGGAGATTTCTTTCAATCAAGTTCCCTCTTAACCTAGGGAGATTTCATCGAAGCTCCCTATTAACTTAGGGAGTTCTACTTCTTCTTTACGACATTGGAGAATCTTTCGTGACTTCCATCCTTCTCATCGGAGTTATCATTACCATTACCATTCACATCATGCTTATCACATCAACTTTTCTATACGAACAACTTCACTATCTTAAAGATCGCGTACCTACACAACTTAGATAGCAAGTACAACCAAATCTATAGAAGCATGAAGTAAACCATATCAAAATCATGGAAGCATTCAACTTTATATATCAGATGCCCAAACTTATAAACAAGAGACACATACTCTTCAACATCTTGCTAGGGACTTTGACAGAAATCCTAGACTACTTCATCAATGCTTATTTAATAACAACTTTCATTACATCTAGGGTTTCAATGTTTCTTCCAAAGGTATGACATACCCTACTATAACATATAGCAAACCCTAGAAATAATTCAAACAAATATCGATTTACAAGGTATCTAACAACTTTCATAATTCATATGTTAGACTTCCCACTAAGGTTTCATATAAACCCTAGATTTCATACATGAGATTTTAACAATCAAAACCAATCATAGTTCAATCAACAACATGACTAGCTTCCACTAAGGTTTGTTGCAAACCCTAAATTTTCTCATTAATCATAACTAAAACTCAAATTTCAACATTCTTACACAAATCTCAAATTATCATATTGTCATCATATATCAGAGATTTTACTTCTACTAAGGCTTAACTCCAAAACCCTAAAATTCACAAATACTATCATCCTAGAGAAACAAACTTCGACTAGGGCTTGGTTCCAAACCCTAGGAATCATGACTGCCGACAAACAGGTCAACTCATACATCTAGGATTCCATCACCATGCACAAGCATATCACAACAAGTGTTAGTCAAACCCAAATACACAAATATCAATAAGAGTTAGACATATAACAGACTTGATCAGACTAGGGTTTGAATGGACAAACACACATCCAAGGATTTCATGCTTGAGACATTACAAGGGTCTTGCTTATACACTACCAAACCCTAATGATCTAGGGTTTCAATACAACACATAGCAAACTTAAATTACCAATACTTTAAAGGTTTGGGATTTTGGCCATTATCATTCAACCCTAACACGTTAGGGTTACATACACTTACCAAAACCCCAAACAAAGCATCATCCAAGCATCAATCAGTTACTTTAGACTTCATCAAAACATCAGATATTTTCTTTCAACAATAACCCTAAGTAGATTAGGGTTTCACACAATCATCGACATACCCTTGAGTTAAGGTTTTTACAATGAACCTCTCTAGGGTTCCATAAGAGTAATTAGAGATATGAGGAGGGTAGATTTATCTAATGATGAATCACCCAATCAAGAATCTTTAAGATTCAAGGAAGCTAGACAAAAAGATGTTAGTAATACAAATTTAAAATAAGATGAACTTACTTTTTATATTAAGAGAATTTTATAGTCTAAGACATACCTGGGGATGTTCCTTGACAAACCTTGTAAGGATTCCTTGAAGTGTTCTCTTTGTATTAAGCCATGATCATTTGTAACTGTAATACATACTTTCCAGCAAAACATGTGATACCAAGAACATGATTTAATTTCTCAAGTTAGATCTTCTACGTAACTATGGAGGATGGAATACTATGATATCAAAGATCAAGTTATTCATTCTTTCAATTAGAATTCTTACTTGACATTCTAGACTACTTGTAAACCCTCGAAGATAAGGATTAAGGTTCTAATATGAGATTTTCGTATGTTATCTGGGGATTACAATCTTTACCCTAGACTAGCGATAAATTAGGATTTGTATGAACCATTTAAGATTAGATATATTGAAAATCTAAAAGCTTATGAGCATACGTACCTTGTGTTTACATACCTCTGATTTGATAGCTCATTAGACTTGTTGCATGTGCATCTTATTAAGGGACAATACTTCTTGATTTCCTTGAGCAGGTACCTCGTACTCAGAATATTAATTCAGATCCTCAAGGCTTGAGTTCCTTTCTCCATAGGACAGACTTCAGATTCCGGTTATATGGAGATGGCCTCATCCTTGGTTTGTAGTAGCCCTTATCATATTTTTTGTAGTCATAGATCTTTGAGTTCCTTTTCGTTGTAGGCCTTCTTTATTGCACTTGTGATAACTTGGTATTCAAAACATATCAATGTTTTACCTTGAATACCTCTATGTTGTCTTGTAATCACAATGAAATATATTCACCGAACTTTATCACTCTGAAATTGATCCTAACAGTTCACTAAGATACACCGAAATGCATCACTGTTCTATCTGAACTGCTTCGATCTACTCTTGACAATGGATTCAATCTCATACAGTGACTCTTCTTCATTACCAAAACCTTCTTGCCAATAAGGTGATTTTTCAACCTTTCCACCATAGCTCTGATACCATGTAGAGAAATCCAAGGAGGTGGCAAGTTATTTGATTTCTCTTATTATGACATTATCTTGTGATGGTTTATTATTATTATCTTTGCATTCAATTTATCTTCTCATTATCATCAAGACTAATGCCAATCAACAAATAGAAGAAGAAACAAGATGTAGGCACGTGGCCAAGGGAAACCCCGGTCAAGAATTCTACCTTCAGTAGATTCAAAACAAGATGAGATAACCAATACCCTCACAAGCTAGGCTAGAGACTTCCTCCATCAAGCACTGAGTCCTTATCGGTGTGATAGTACCGAATTCTTATCACTATGATAGCATCGAGACCTTGTCGTTGTTGAGACCTTGTCACTGTGGTACCACTAAAATCATCTCTGCAAGTTATAGTGAAGTTATATCTTCATTATATTGTGCCTTCACTGAGATTCTATGAACCCATCTTCTGGAAAAGATCTGAACTGTCTCACTGTAATAGTACCGAAAAAGCTTCTCTCTGAAATCCAAACTTGTCATTTTAGATCACCGAAATTTTGTCTCTCTGAGATAACCGAAAAACTATCTCTGAGATCACTGAAATTTGTCTCTGAGATCACTGAAATTCTTCTCTCTGAGATAACCGAAAAACTTCTCTGAAATTCGAGCTCTTCACAGTGCTTGATGTGAAGTCCTTAGGCTTGTATATATAGTTGTTTGTCCATCATAAATGAGTCGACATGAGTTCATGAAAAGAAGTGTCTTTATAAGCTTCTCTCTGAAATCCAAACTTGTCATTTTAGATCACCGAAATTTTGTCTCTCTGAGATAACCGAAAAACTATCTCTGAGATCACTGAAATTTGTCTCTGAGATCACTGAAATTCTTCTCTCTGAGATAACCGAAAAACTTCTCTGAAATTCGAGCTCTTCACAGTGCTTGATGTGAAGTCCTTAGGCTTGTATATATAGTTGTTTGTCCATCATAAATGAGTCGACATGAGTTCATGAAAAGAAGTGTCTTTATAAGGTTAGGTCGACATGAGTTCATTGAGGGAAGTCGACTAGATGATGATTCTTTTTGAGGCCGACAGCAACGAGACATTGATAGAGGAGTCTTTGACCAAACAAAAATTGATTTTGACAACAACCTAATGCCCACAATGGAGGCTTGACATAAGACAATTGACCCAAGCATGAAACCCATGCTTTAACAAGTGAATTCAATTAATAATAAAATTCTTTTTGCTTTCTTTTGACAAATATATTACATTTTGACTCAAGTACAATTTATGAAGACCGAACCTAGTTACAGTTTTCAACACTTGGCACATATGCGAGCTTTAGTGCAATTTTATGAAAGGTATTGTTATGTGAGTTTAAGGATCCTAATCTGAAATTCTGAGGCACCTATCTATGATTCGAAGAACTGTGATGTGTTGACAAACAGTGAAGGACTATGAGATCTCTTGACACCTCTTCTAAGAACTGACAGTAATATGAGCAATATGATATCCGAGCTGCAACAGTGTACAAATGTAGTATGTCAAACAAATCACAACAAGTGTTACGATGCCATGCAATATTGATTTCTACGGTGCAAGTTGCAACAGTGCAAGTTGCTACAAACAAGGCGAGTTCGTTTTGTCCTACTAGACCAAGATTGAATTATTCTCTCTGCCTTGCAAATTTGAGAACCCATCTACAAAGCGTTTCTTGGAGAAATGCAAGTGACAAGAGTCTAATATGGGTATAACATTGACACGAATTACTACAAGAATAAGAAACCTTGACATGACAATTGGATAGTGATATGGGAACAGCAAAGCTAATTGGACTTGAAGAAGAACCAGATCTTCAAGGTAAAGTGGCAGAGGTATGTATAATTTTTATGTACATTTCATGTTATGTGTCAAGGTTATGATGATGATCATGAAAAAGGATAGTAGCATGAAAGAATTTAATAATATGCTAGGTCTTGTAATCTAATGATTTCATTAGGGTTTTACAGCATGATAGTAATGCATGAACGATAACTTTGAAGTTTCTAGGGTTTGTATAGAATCTAAATGATAGATCTAGAAGACCTTGAAATTTAGAGTTTTGCAACTAACCTAATGTGTGGTTGTAGAACTTTACAATTTGTAAGTGACAAGTATGGGCATCTAGGGATTGTAAACCCTAACAAAGTATGAAATAAAAGGAGAAACCCTATAGATAGAAACCCTAACTAACGGGTTCTGTTGTGAAAAGAAAAAGAGACATAGTTCCTAAGCATGGCAGGTACTACATCATGCTCACATGAAGACCAAGTTTGCTAAAAATGGTCCAGGTATTGAGTTGAATGTGAAGATTAGATCCTAAGATCTAGAAATGAATTGCATTGAGGTTTTTAGTAGCATACTTGTAGAAGTTTTGCATATTAGACCTTGATGACTGAAAAGAATCTAGGGTTTGTAAGATCGTATAGCTTTTTATATCTAGAGTTTTAAACCCTAGATGAAACTTGAATTGGAAAACCCTAGAAAAGGAAACCTATCCAGTTGTTCCCTCTAAGGAATCCCTAGCTCTTGGGGAATGGTATCTAGGTTTTGCAAGCTAAGTATTCTTTGATATCTCAAAACCCTAGTATAAAAGAATTTTGAGAAAGAGTCTACGGTATGTATTAAACCCTGGCAAAAGTTGGATTAAGAGAAATCCTAGGGCTTGAAGACAAAACCCTAGGATTGGATGTTTCCACTAAAGTAAAATCCCTAATAAGGGATGGATCAAGGAATGTCTAGGCTTTATAGCTAGAACCCTAGAATTCATAGAAACCCTAGATTGACTAGATTGACATTATGCTCTTTTCTATGTATATTTGTCTGGGTTGTACTTACTAATGAGAATTGCATGCACATAATGAAGGCCGTCAAAATTATGAAAGCAAGATGAGATGGATGGAAAAAGCTAGACTTGTGCTTGGTGATGACTTCCTAATAATGATGAGCATGATGGAAAGACGGACCTATAAGGACCTCGATGATATTGAAGCTTCCAACTGATGATTTCATTCCAAGAACACATTGATATTTGAAAGTGAAGCAGAACCTTGTTGCAATGTGAAGATAGAACATGCAAAAGAATGTTGAATTCAGAAGGAGCAAGTAACAGAATTTGACATGATGCCTTGACTAAGAGGTTATTATGTTCTGGTAACTCTGGTATTGATGATCTACTTGAATATGACTTGGCTCCCTGGTCAAACATATTGCAAAAGCATGTGAAGAGGTTGGAAGAAAAGTGTGCTTGATAATATAGTACTGACAGATGTCTGATTTGAAAGCAAATGGATTGGATGAACATTGATTTTTAGAGAAGTTGATGTGACTCATTAATGAATATGAGGCAAAACTTTGGCATGTGCTGGTAGTTGTGAGTAGTTTGGCTCCTTAAAGAAAAATGGATGATCCAATTGATGACAATGTTGCATAAAATATTGTTGGGATCCAAGAAACTCACGGTTTGACATGATGTGATGATGATAGGAGCCAAAAAACTTGTCAAGAAGTATGATGGAATATTTGACATCCTAGAACGATGATGCACATTGCAAAGGAAAGGAGGAGCCCTACAGCTACTACTGAAAATCTCCACAACAAAAGAATTAGCTAATGCATTGAAACAAACTTAGACTTTTGATTGTGTCTCCCTAGTTGAGAGGGAGCAAGGATCTATTCCCTAATCAAGAGGGAATGAGGATTATCTCGTTGGTTAAGAGGGAGTGATGATAGACACCATATTCTCCAAGTGTCATGCACTAGACCAAGACTAACAGTTGTACGTCTAGTGAAGGCAATGGGAAGGAGAATGGAAGATTGGATAAGCACCTAGGACTGGTACTCCTTGAGGATTAGGAAGTAGTCACATAGACCGACACTCTTTGAGGATTGGACAGGGTATCCAAGACAAGAGTGGTCAAAGAGGATTAATATTCTTTGAGGATTGGTAATCCAAAATAAGAATAGTCCTAGAAGGACATACCCAGTGAACATTTGGATGGGGTATGTGCCTTTGAGAGGTAGCGTAGCATCTTACATAAAGCCACCCAGCATTGTGCTCTAATCTTGTGGAGAGTTAGAGCTTGTTAGTCAAGGCCTTGCTATGTTTGACAATGTTGGTTATGATGTTGATGCTTAAAGATGGCTTATCAATCCGACTCTTATTATGAGAATACTTCAATTTGAAAATCCTTGTACCTTATGATGGGATTATGAATACCTCCCTAGTTAAGAGGGAGTGTTGGAGAATGTAACTAGATTCAGCCTTCATAATGACTTTTGTAATCATGACATCATATATTTTATATAAAAAGAAAAAGAATTTTATTTAAGCATTGGTTTCATGCTCAAGTATAGGTCGAAGGATGTTCTTCATGATTCTAGCGGCTTGTTGAGTCAAAGAAGAATATTTGTCATAGTCACATTTAGACTCTTTGTAACAAAAGAAAATTATCATTTTTGAGTCAAGAAGAGTCATTTTCTCCTCCAGGGCCAAGTCGGCCCTGCCAGGAAAAGTAGGCCTGGGAGAGGCCTATTCGACCCCTTGAAAAAGGTATATATAGGAAGAGACTTCGACTCGTTTGAACACACAATATATAAGTTCGATCTGCACCAAGACAAGAAGAAATTCAAAATCGAAAGTCAAGGAGAAAAGGAGAAGTTAAAAGCGAAGGAAGAAGACTTGAAGTTTGACCTTTTTCTGCCCACACTTGCAAAGAATTAGGTTTTCTATGCGAGTTGCAAGACCGGGAATTGTAGGTCCAAATAGCAAACCTGAAAGAGCGCCAAGACTTTGACTGGAGCAGGTTTTGGAGAGTTTGCCCTTCGTTGACTTTGATGGAATTTGACTTGTTTGAAAGATGTCTTGTTCAAGGGCTGACATGATCATTGGAGGAAGTCTTGTCTTTGGTCTTTGGGTCTTGGAGATCTCACTTTGATTTGATTCTATAAGAAGAGAAGTATCATTTCTGGGTTTTCCCCTTGGAGGGGTTTTGCCCTAGCTTGGAGCCTATATTTTGTGTTCGTTGTGTTCTTGTGATCTTCATGTTTGGTAATTGCTTGATGAAGAAGAAATAAAAGTTAGAAAAGGGAAACTAATATCACAAGTAATTATCAAGTAAGGAAAATCAACTCTATTCTACAAATACCTTGATTTTCCAACACATGGGACGTCCAACCATGCCCTACAAAGGTGGTAGTTTATAAAAGAAAACAGTCAAAAAAGAATATTTTTTCCTTTTGTTTTTAGGGGAGGGCCCAACTAGTCATCTTAAAGCCACCGGGTCATTTTACAGGACTCCACTAATTATTTTAAGACTATTCATACAAAATTGTCATTTAAATTTTTATATGCTGTCAGAATGTGACATGGGTATGTATCATGTAAGATGTGTGGATTATGAATTCACCTAATTGAGTTTCAAATTGGATAACTGGATGTAGCATGTGTTCTACAGTCTACTTTGATCAATTATAATGCATTGGTAAAACTACTAATTTTTCCATGTTTTCTATATCTTTTCTATATTTTGCGGGCATGGGTGGGGGTGAGGTTTTTTTTGTGTACCAGCCCTGAAATTTGTAGGGCCTTTGCAGTTGTTCCTGAAACTTGTCCCTCCATACCCTAACAGCTTTAAACAATCGCAATGTAAATGAGATATACAAAATGCATTTGCAAACAACTAGGTTCCTATAGTACAAAATGCATAGCCCATACTATAACTAGTTTCAGCATAGGCATTTAGGAATGTAGTCAACATTTACAAAATGCATTCCCAAACAACTAGCTCAGTGTACAAAATGCACAGCCTATACAATAAGTGGAATTGCTTTGTGCAGAACCTACTAGATAGCAATCGTTACAAAAAAAAACAAAAAAACAAAATTATAAACACATGGGGTACCAACCTCTACAATAGCAAACATGACAGCTTACAAGATTCATCGCACATTTTTAAAGAGGGTAATGCCAATTTAAATATTATCATCATTAATATAATACACAATCTTTCCAATGAACCCTTTGATTCATTTGTGAAGTCAACAGAGTATTAATTCGTCCACCATGGTTCCAATTCTCACTGTAACCTGCCCTATCTGAGCAGTATGTCTCAAAAAGGGGTGAAGCCAGCTGCAAATCCTGGGTGATTTTGCTGGACATGGCACCTAAGCTTATGTATATGTTATCGCACACAGCCACTGATAACTTATACAATATCAACCAAAAACAGTACACAATTCTCAAACATTTCAATGCCATCAACAACAACATAAAAGTTCAACATTGTCTTTCATAAAAAGGCTATATACCATACCTGGGATACTTTGTTTACTTCTTGCAGTGTAAGGTCTTTTCCCCCAGTAATATTGTACACAACACCAGTAGCACGCTCTATTGATCTTTCGATGAGGGGAGCTGAAGTAGCCTGCTGTGCAGCTTCCTCTGCTCGGTTTTTTCCAGATGACACACCCACTCCAAGCATTGCAGTTCCTGAATTACTCATAACAGCCTTCACATCTGCAAAGTCCACGTTCACTAAGCCTGGAATCTGCATTTTTATATGCATCATATCAACAAACTTAATGCATGCACACTGCAAATCTCATTTATTTTAAATATGTTTTACCAAATATCATAGTAGAAAGTCATAATGAAAAACATGAGCAAACAATTAAGTTTGCATTCCACTTACTGTTATTATATCAGAAATTCCTTGTACACCTTGACGTAGAACATCATCAGCAAGGAGGAAAGCCTCTTCAAGAGGTGTCTGCTCTTCAACAACATCTAGTAACCTATCATTTGGAATGACAATAAGAGTATCCACGCATTTCTGTAGTCTCTCAATTGCCTCCAAGGCCTGCATACAATTTAATCACTGAGTCAGTTTCTACCAGTAATGGCTTAAGTGTTACAGACATCATCAATGCATATCAATACAGTAAAAGTTAAAGGACTGTAAGGAATTTCCTTTTAAATATTCTAATGCCATCAATCTTTGGACAGAATCATTACAAGTTAATCAAAACAGTTTTTAGTTGAAACATGATGCTCAAAAGTTACAGAATTTTATTTCAGCCAATAGTTTAACAATGGAACAGTAGTTCAGCCTCTAGACAACCCTTGCATCACAAAAAATTAAATGCTGACAAGAAAAGCACCACAATAGGCACAATTTAGTTGCTATGGTAAATAAAAGCCAAAGCATGCCCACCTGTACAGATCTCCTACGACCTTCAAAACTGAAAGGATAAGTAACTACACCTACAGTCAGATTGCCTGCTTCTTTTGATAATCGTGCAACAACAGGAGCTGCACCAGACCCCGTTCCCCCACCCATTCCAGCGGTAATAAATACAAGGTCTGATTCCTTAAGAGATTCAACTATAGCTTCCTTTGACTCTTCTGCAGCTTGTTCCCCGAGTTCAGGATTTCCACCAGTACCTGCATTTCTGAACCAAAAACAATCATTATGTTGCCACTGCAAGAATGATGAAGAAAAGTGTAATTTTACTTCCTTAATTGCCACAATGGCAAAAATGTCATTTTTTAGACAATAATTACATGGATGCATCCCCAGCATTCCCCATCATCTTGGGGTGAGCACCTGGGAATGTCCCAACTGGCATCAAATATTCTCAAGCAACAGGGACACCAGATGATGTACCCAGCATGGTCAATGTATGCCCCTAATGTAACGGAGATGTTTAGTGTCCACAATGCTATTACTTTTCTAGATTCCTTAAAATAAAGAGAAACTAACCATAAAAAGAAAGAAACTAACACACTAAGTTGGACAGCCTTTATAAAAGGGATCAATCACATGCCCTATGAATGATATATATTGCACTTTTTACTTGCATATTTTGTGTTACTAATACTGCTTTAATTTCATATAAATATTTGATATTAGAATTTACTAGTTATCTATTGAGTACTCCATATGAACTGAATTTTAGAGTTGATGTGCAAGGCCAAAACATTTAGGCGAATTCTCTAGTAATGCAAAGAAGACGAAAGTGGTCTAGAACAAGCCACAGATCTTTGCAGCCAATTGTTGCAAGTCCCCCTTTCTTGAAATGATATTCTATTGGGTAATAAAGAATTTGGACTATTAATCATGATGCAAATTGGTAAGTGCTCGAAGTAGAAATTTTTTATTGTGTGGTTCATGGACACCAGAGATCAGTGGACACTACATCCACGGAAACTATCCAGGTAGATCCTCCCAAAGGTATCACTTCCCTCGGCTCATTAACAGAGCCTAACCCCAGGAGCATCGAGGAGAATTGACCCCATGACCTCCCATTAGCAAGCAGCTTTAACGACAGGAACGCGATCAATTGAGCTAACCCTTGGGGCTTAGTAGAGATCTTATTTCATCTATCTAAAAGCCATAATAATATTAAAATCATAGTACATAGATTGATTGAACTAGTGGCAATCATGATTAATTTGTCACTACAAATTCAAACTCAACTTGATGATGTCACCCTCAGCTTACAGTTTTTGCAGAAACTATTGGGATATCAAAGTAAAGCACCATGTACAATGAGTAGGGTCCCATTTAGCCCCTCCCAAGTTAGGTCACCAACTCCATCTCAGAATTGAGGATTAGGCTAGCATTGGCCACATCATCAAGCAAGCATAGATTCATCAACAATGTAAATAATGCCAATGTAGACCACAACGCCAATGCATGGAGACCCAAGACATGCTCTGAACAAGAATTTCCTCTAGGGCATACATCTCTCTGGATATTTCTAAAGTGGTGAAACCTCAAGAAAAGGCTAATGAGGATGGGACCCCTTTGTGCTTGATAAGCATTTCTCAACTCTTGTGTGGCTTGAGAAGCCTAATGATGAGGAATACCCAATAGCTTTGCAGACTTAACATCTATGAATCTTGAACATAATTTTGTCTTGCCATTTAAGACCTTTATTACAGACTTAAAATTCATTAAGTATTATTATTTTGGGGAGGCTAAGGCTGTCAATGTTTTGATAAAAGCTAGATTTAGTTAGCTGTTTTAAGGGGAATCTTTGTAACTAGTAATTATCCCTTTCATGAATCTATGATAATGACCTACATGTTACCCACTTCTCCGCAATAAATGTTTTTTATGTACAATATGGTTTATTAATAGAATTTTGTAAGCATTCAAAAAACAATTATGGAATGCATACTCTTTTTAGATTAAATAACTTGTGATTTGTAGACCAAATCATGGTTTTGTCTAAATGAGGATATAACTTGCTGGATTTTCATACATGATAATAGGACATCATATATATGAATTTTTAGGAGTAGAAAATACTGGATTATATCTTCATATATTTGATTCATAGGAGTCAAAAAGTTTGGATTAAGACTTAATATATCTGAAATTATATGAGTAGAAAAGTTTGGATTACCCTTTACTGATCCTATGAGAGATCTGAAGACTAAAGTAACAGATTACTCGATGCCCAAACCCTACTCTCCAACTAAATGGTTGACAGATTCAAATTTTAAGAATTGTTGATTCTTTCTAGCAATATAAACGTTTTTCAGTTTCAGCATGTCAATAAGAGATGATATCTTCTTTTCAAATGACAAGGCCAAAGTATCCTACCCAGTCCACGCGTCAATTGTTCTCCAATTTGAACAGGATTATCTGCAGCTGATTGTAGCAGAGCTTGAGCATCTGTATTTATGGCATAAAATTCAACGCCCTGAAATACAACAAGCAACAATGTAGCGTCATTAAAGTCAAGTCAATAATTTGAGAAACAATTTGACCCTTCCACTGCTATTAGAGAAATGCAAATGAAAACAAAAATTCCAATTGATAGTTTGTTATATGCAATGAGATACAGTACACCTTGCAAGGAAATGAAAAGAGAGCACATGTCTACATATTCAACTAAATATACAACGAACATACAGATTCTGAGAAGTGAAGCTAAGCCAAAGATTCAATAACCACATTTAGAAGGAATATATATATATATATAAGTCACCTGACACAATGACAAGGGACTGCAGTTTTTTTGGGAATCTTTGGACCAGATTTAGGGAGCTGACATGGACAGTCTCTAGCCCTAACCAGAGGGCCGAAACCAATGTTGTTAAAAGCGCGAGCGGGATTAATCGGCACGGGGAACGAATCAGAAAAAATCGGGAAAAAATCGTTTGGTACAAAAATATTCATTTTTTTCATTTTTTTTTCAATTTTTCATTATAAATTGCACTGCCCCGATTCAATAACCACATTTAGAAGGAATATATATATATATATATAAGTCACCTGACACAATGACAAGGGACTGCAGTTTTTTTGGGAATCTTTGGACCAGATTTAGGGAGCTGACATGGACAGTCTCTAGCCCTAACCAGAGGGCCGAAACCAATGTTGTTAAAAGCGCAAGCGGGATTAATCGGCGCGGGGAACGAATCAGAAAAAATCGGGAAAATCAGGAAAAAAACGGAAAAAATCGGGAAAAAATCGTTTGGTACAAAAATATTCATTTTTTTCAATTTTTCATTATAAATCGCACTGCCCACTCCCGCCAGGCTGAGCTTTTTTCCCAAAAAAAAGCGTGCTTTTTTCAAAAAAGCGCGCTTTTTTCCCAAAAAGCGGCAAAAAAAAATTTGGCCCGCTTTTTTCTTATAAAAAGCGCGATTAAATCGGGCTAGGGAAAAACTCGCGATTTTTTGAAAAAAGCGCGATTTAATCGCGCTTTTAACAACATTGGCCGAAACTTCAGACTTAGATGCACAGGCCGAGTTGATTTGGGGACAGAATTAATCATCCAGACCCAAGGTTTGTTTGTGTTCTTTCAAGTATGGTGTTGATGTTAGGTTGGTGTAGGTTGGTGAGAGTCCAAGATTGGGAGAGAGTAGGTGGCAACTTAAGAGCAGATTGGAGGACAACAGTAGTTGTCACATTGTGCACTAAGTTCAGTTCTTGTGAAGGACTACAAGACTAACACAAGAGGCAGAATTATTTGAGCCCTAAGTATAGCTTCTTGTGAAGGATTACAAGGTTGTTAGTGGGCAGGCGTTGGAGATCTCTCAGGGAAGCAGGATGGCGTACCAAGGATTGAGAGCAAATCACTGTTTAGAGGGAGCATCGAACTTCATCTCTTGGAAAGGGAGGATCACGATTGTGTTGGAGGATAATTGGGTGGGAGAGTTTATCAAGCGGGCGATAGCAACTCCTCAAGATCCCCAACAATTGGCCCAGCATACTAAGAATAATGTCAAGGCTAGGAGGATTACTCCAGAAGGGGTCAAAGATCATGTAGTTCCTCATATCCATGAGAAAAAGACAGCGTTTGAGATGTTTGATGCCATCTTAAAGTTATATCAGAGTATTAATGATACCAGGAAGCTTTCTCTTAAGGAGAAGCTAAGGAGTATCCAGATGAAACAAGGTGAGCCCATTATCACATATCTTACTAGGTTCACTTAGGTTCGAGATGAACTAGGTGGTGTGGGTGAAGTTGTATCTGATCATGACCTTGTGAGTCTTGCCTTAATTGGATTTCACAAGTCTTGGAAAGGGTTCCAAAATGTTGTTAGTGGGAGAGAAAAATTTCCTGATTGGGAAAGGTTTTGGACTGACTACATACAGGAAGAAATCCAAAGGGGAACCATAGAAGGAAGATCAGTCAAGACCAAGGACAAGGAGAATTTGGCCCTTGTAGGTAAATCCAAGGGCAAGATGGGCCAAGGAGAGGTCGAGTCCGGTCAAAAGGGCAAGAAGAAGGATCTAAGCAAGATCAAGTGCTTCCATTGCCATGAGTTTGGACACTATGCCACTAAGTGTCCTAAGTGGAAGAAGGAATCCAATAAGGATCATGTAGTTGCATCAGCGGAGGTCGATGCATTTTCTACCCAATTCGGGAAATATTTCTCATTGATTGCTTGCATTGTAGGTTTTAACCCCGTAGAAATTACCTGCATACAAATTCTATGAACAGAAAATAAACAATACAAGAGCATAACACATAAAACACATATACACAGAGATTTTCCCCTGGCTCCCAAAACCAGGACTACCAGCTTGATTTTTCATTATGTTCCTTTCAATGTTACAATACATATTTATACATGCCGAAGCATCCAATACCATGACTAAAAACCATCACGTCCAAAACCATGGACCAAAAACCATGCACAAAACCATAGGTAGGTTCGCCCCACCTAATATAGAGTCCAAAAAAAAATTCCCCGGGGCGCTGCCCCGAACCCTGTAGAGGGGGGCTACCAGCCCCACTCAAACCCCCTGTGACCCCCCCTCTAACCCCCCGGTTAACTATGTGGGCTAGTCGTGGAAAGAATATAACACAACCCAACATGCATGGCAAGCTCAGCAGACAACAGTATATGATATATTTATTCAAGAGCATCCTTCCACATGACTGGGAACAAGAAGAGTTTCAACCACCTAAAAGAGAAGGACATGCATTTTTAGATCGAGCTAGGAGATGATGGTCAATATGCAACTAGAGGAGTTCGTATTGTCAGTTTTCAGAGGGAGTAAGGTAATCCTCTTCATCTCAAAGATGTTCTCTATATTTCAAGATTGAGGCAGAATCTTGTTTCGGTAACTACCCTTGAGGACAAGGGGTATGATGTCATCTTCTACAGAGGTAAGTCTTACCTCCAGCACTTAGCTTATGGATGTAAGAAGCAGATAGATGTGCGGGTAAAGAATCTCTACAAGTTGCAAGTAGAGGCAGGTGCAGCCTTGAGCAACGAGGCAAGGAGAGCTCAGAGTAGAGAAGTGGTGGTTCAGCGAGAGCGGGATAGAGCTCTCAAGATGGAGCCTCAGCCAGTATCTCAGTTTGAGTCTACGTTAATTGGCAGTTGGGCTGGCTAGCAGGATGAGGAGGAGCATAGCCCAAGGTGAATGCAACCAGCCACTCGGTCAAAGATTCCCAGTATAGGGAGAGTTTGAGCCAAGTGGGCAAAGGATTTGTTTAAGGGAGATCAGAAGAGAGTTGGATCTTCCAGTGTCACCTTCAGCCAGAGGAAGCAGCCACACAGGTACATAGGGTACATGGCACTTATCACTGAAGTGATAGACTCACAGAACATGGTGGGAAGGAACAGGCCTTCAGATCGAGTTCCACAAGGGAAAGCAGGGAAGTCAAACAATTCAAAGAGAGCAGCTATAGCAATC
>APFE030738976.1:140118-154432 GCA_000404065.3 Pinus taeda | reverse complement strand
AATAATAATAAAATAAACAATACCACGGGCCAAAACCATGATAACACAATACCGTCGGCTAAATACCATGAGAAACCCCACGTGTGGGCGCTTTACTGCCTTGAAGTGTGTGCACTGGGGGTACGCACCCAATGAATGGGTATCTTGCGGGTATGTACGCACTTTATATAAGACATGCCTGCGTGTACGCACCTTTTGTACGGTGTGCCTACATACTCCTTATTTTCTTCAATATTTGAGAGCTATTCATCAATCTTTGCTACTGACCTGTTGTACAGTGATCCATCACCTGTATGGGTTGCCATCAAGGACAACACTTTAGCCATAATGGTTCAATTATGAGATCTTTAGTTGCTAAATTTAATCCCAAGGTATCAACATAGAAGAAATGTCTAATATTGAAGAAATAAAAATGGTTCAATTACTTCCCTCCCTTACATCATATGAAATCATAATTACTAAAGGAAAATCAACAACTTGAGATGCAACATTTAAGGTAGAAAAGTCTACAAGAGGTCATGAATGTTCATGCTTAGGCTCTAAAACTGAAGTGAAATTTATCAGAAGATTAAAGAAAGGTACACTTAGGTGCAAAGGAAAACTTCCATTTAAATGTTTTAATTGTGGAAGAATAGATCATTATGCCTTGAAATGCACATAGAATAAGGAAGAGAATACATTTAGAGGGAAAGAAAAGAAAATTTTTAATAAAATGTAGAAAGTGAAAAGGTTTAAAAAGAACCTCTATGCACAAGAAGATATATGGTAGTCCCTCTGAAGGTTCTAGTGAATCTTTGATGAAGATGGAGTTAGTGAATTTATACCGATGACCCTAGAAACCTAGGTGGAAGGACATAATTAATGTGAAGAAGAAGAAAAAGAAGAAGGTGAGGTAGACCTTGAGGGGGAGCTTATTAGTGCCCTATAGGAAATTAATAGAATTAAGTAGAATAATAATAAACAAAAATAATTTTTTCTAAAATATGTAAAAGAAGAGTCTAATTCAGAGGAGCTTATCTAGTTAAAAATTTAACTAGAAGGGGCTAAGAAGGTGGAGGACATTCTACTACTACAATTAAAGGGGAATGGAAAAGAGTGTCAGAGGCTGAAAGAAGAAGTTGTCACCCTCATAAATAATTTAGAGAAATCATAGATTGAAATGAACATGAATACTAATCATATAAAGGGATCAAAATAGTTAGAAGCAATACTAAATATTCAAAGGTCTCCGCTTATCAAAATTGGTTTGGGATATGAAGGAGAAACCAATGAAAGAAAGATAGAAGAAAAAAGGAACATCAACTTTGTTAAAATTGTCACATGAGACAAAGTTGACTAACAAAAACCTAAGGATGTCAACAAGTCATCATAACAAAAAAAATAAAAGGAGGTCAATAGCTCATCAAACAACAACAAAGCAAAAATACACTTCAACAACTAATAATAAGACTATAAAAACATACAATAAGTTACCATAGACAGTACTTCTTCAAGAGACAAAATCATCAAATTACAAGAAGGTTCTTTTCACAAGTACCATCCATTCCCATGTATGGAAACCTTTTCTATGGATATTGTTACTTATATAAAAAATTTGGATGCAAAGCTATAAATTGCAGAGCATATGTAAAAAAAAATGAAACAAGAAACCCTAAAATAAGTGAAGTGAACAAAAAGTCTACAAATATTAAAACAAATATGAGTATAAACAATAATCCATTTTCTCCACTTTTTGATATCACTGAATGCATCTATTACTATCATAATTTTGGGCATAATTCATATGAATTTCATCTCAAAAACAAAAGGTGAGAACCTCAAGACAATTGTAGGATAGAAGAACCTATGAAGTGGAGAGAGAAAAAGGAAGAAAAGAAAGCTAATAAGTGTGGTCTAGTTTTGTATGCTCGGAATTAGAATAACCAATGGTATGTGGACAATGTTTGTTCTAGACACATGATTGAGGATAAACACAAGTTCTCGTCTTTAGATGAAAATAAAATAGGGAATGTCACATTTAGAAATGATGCAACAAAAATAATTAAAGGAAAGGGTACAATTAGCTTGAAAAATGGAAGAGGAAAATATCAAGATGTATTGCTTGTGAAGGATTGAAGCATAATGTGTTGAGTGTTAGTAAGACGTGTGACAGAAGTTGTGATGTCATCTTTAGAGCTCAAGGTTGTGAGGTAAGGTCAACAACAATGGGGAAGACACTGGCTAAAGGCATTTGAACAAGAAATAATGTATATATATTGAAGGAAGATAATGAAGAATGTTACTTATGCAAGTAAGATGAGTCTCGATTGTGGCACTAGAGACTAGGACATCAAAATTTTGATCATATCATCAGAGTTAAGAAAAATAAAGAAGTAAGAGATTTGTCTAAGATAATGAAACATCATAATCCTATCTATAAATATTATAAAATGGGAAAACAAACTTGAATTCCATTTAAGACCAAAGATCATCTGTCAACTAGCAGGCCTATGTAACTAGTACATATGGATTTGTGTGGTCCTTCCAGAACATAATCACTTAGAGGAGAGTGGTACTTTATGTTGTTAATTGATGATTATTCTAGATTGACATGGGTAGCATTTTTAAGAAACATGTCAGAATAATTTGAAAAAATTAAAGTCTTAAATGCATTAATATAAAATAAAATAGGGTGTAAGATAAAATGTATAAGATCATACATAGAAGGTAAATTTACATTTGATGAATTTGCATACTTCTGTGATGAACATGGGATAGAAAGACAATACACCATTGCAAACTCTCTTAAACAAAATGGAGTGACTAAATGACAAAACAAGTTTGTACAACAAATGGCTAAAGACATGATTTAGGAAAGGAAGATTGCTCATACCATTAGGCATAAGCAGTTCATATAAAAGTTCACATCACGAATAAGGCACATCTCAGGCCCAATTATGATAAAACACCCTATGAATTTTGGTATGGTAATCCAACATCTATAAAACATTTCAAAGTGTTCGGAAGTAAGTACTACATCAAAAACAATGATGAGAATATGGGAAAGTTTGATACTTGATAATATGAAGGAATATTTTTGGGATATTCAACAAAAAGTAAAGGACAAAGGTGCTACAATAAAATTCCACATAATATTATTGATTGTATAGTTGTGATAGTTGATGAAAAGTCACCTAGAAAGAATAAGAACACACGTTTTAACAATCCTCCAAATCAACATGTCAGTGAATAAGAAGGAAAAAAAGATGAAGGTTCGAAAGAGATAAAGGCTCTTTCAAAATATCCCTTGAGGTATGTACAAAAGAACCATCCTGATAGTCAAATTATTGGTGATCAAAGCGCAGGAGTTCAAATGAGGAGGAAACTTGCAGAGACAAGATTGGGTCCAAATTGCCATGTTGTCAAATATTGAACCAAGGAATTTTTCTGAAGCAGATGAAGACAAACGCTAGATAAATTCTCTGAATGAAGAACTAGATCATATTGAGAAGAATAATATCTTGGAACTGACACCAAGACCAACAGGTAAGAATATCATAGGTACAAAATGGGTATTCAAAAATAAGCTAAATGAACAAGGGTAGATTGTTACAAATAAAACAAGACTAGTATGCAAGGGTTACTCATAGGTAGAATGACTGGACTATGAGTAATTTTTTGCTCTAGTGGTGAGGTAAGAGGCAACCATAATGTTTCTTGCTTTTGCATGTTATAAAGATTTCAAAGTATACCAGATGGATGTGAAGTTTTCCTTTTTAAATGGAACTTGAGGAGGAAGTCTATATAGAACAACGTGAGGGATTTTTATTGTCATATAATCCTAATTATGCATGCAGGTTAAATAAGGCACAATGTGGACTCAAACAAGCACCATGGCCATGGTACTTTAGGTTGGAAAACTACCTTCAAAAGCAGGATTTCAAGAGAGGTGTAATTGACATTAATCTATACATTAAGTCATTGATGAAGATAAATTTATAATAGTGGTTGTCTATGTAGATGATATAATGTTTGGAAGCAACAAAGACTCTCTAGTACAATGGTTTTTTTGTAAAATGAAATTAGAATTCAAAATGTCAATGATTGGTAAGTTTTATGTTTACCTAGGTTTCCAAATCCTAGGAAAATCAGAAGGCATATTCATCTCCCAAGAGAAATATCTAAAAGATATGTTGAAAAAGTTCAAAATGGAGGATTGTAAACCTGTCACAACTCCCATGACATTTGGATGCAAGCTATATAAGGATGATCACCTAAAATTGATTAGAAATTATATAGATCTATGATAGGCAACCTATTATATCTAATTTTATCTAGACCAAACATAATTTTAGCTGCGATACTTGTAGTAAGATATTAGTCAGGACCATATCAAAGCCATCTTCTAGAAACAAAAAGAATATTCAAAAATTTAAAAGGTACAACAGATTATGTACTATGGTATCCAAAAGGAAAATACTTTACTTTAACAACCTACATAGATGCAGAATAGGCCAATTGTATATATGACATAAAAAGTATGATTTGTGGCACATTTTATGCATGAGAATCATTGGTTTCCTGGCTAAGAAAGAAGGAAACCTCAGCCACCCTATCTACTAAAAAATACGAATACATAACATCTACAACTTGTTTCACACAAGTACTCTATATGAAACAGACTCTACAAGACATGAAGGTAATATACAATGAACCTATTTCTATTAAGTGTGATAATACAAGTACAATAAGAATCTCAAGGAATCCAGTGCTACATTCCAAGACTAAACATATCCATATAAAGTATCATTTCCTTAGAGATCAAGTGGCTTAGAAAACAATGAAATTGGAGTACATATCTACTAAAGAAGAGATAACATATATATTCACTAAGCCCTTGACAAGAGAACCATTCAAATATCTAAGGATCAAATTATGGATAGTCCCTACTCTCTCTTCTCATTAATTTTACCTTAAATAGGAGCTTCAAAGGGGGAGTCTCTACAATAATATTACCAACAAAAAAACAAGTTTGACATATATGAAGCTTCATATGCAAAGCCTAATTCACTCTCTACACAATATATTTATCTTGAAAATCCAAAGTACAAAAATCTATAAAGGTAGTGTCAACTTTCTTAATGTAGAAAACCATCAAGTTGGTTCATCATTTAGAAATCCAACATTTGATACAAAAATCCTATGCAAGAAATGTATATATGATCTATAATCACAAAATAGTATACATATTCAAAGGTTAATTAATATTCTTCAACAAAATTAATACTTACATATATAGTCAAAACATTTTTTAATATGAATCTATTTCAATATATATTCTTGCATCATTAGGATTTCCTTAAAATCCTTTTGCTTAGTCATTACAATTTCAAATAATTTGTATACTATGCTCTCTACTTTTCATTGATATCAAATTTATGATCTAAACTACTCATGTATACAAGTGATGGATTTTGAAAATTTTAAAGATATTCTACAATTAAATGAAAACGACCTTTGAGTTCAAAGGCACAAGAAAAAGCACACAAATTATGAATTCCTAAACATAATGTTTTGATAGTTGACCTTGGAGAGAAATTACATTTGAAGACAAGAGATCAAATTTATCAAAGATATGTTGGTCAAATTAAAAGCCACATTTTCATAAGGGTGATAGCGTAGCTTATAATCATGACTCTATTTCTATACTAGTCCAATATAGAAGACTAGAAAAGTATATGCAAATACCAAAGAGGGCCATTGGAATTTAAAAAGCCCTGAGAAAAAACACTCAAGCAGGGGGAGATTGATCCAACATTGCAAAAGGGAGCATTAGCAATACTTATGTCCATAACAACCAAAACATATTAATTGCAAGCATATTGTATATATGTCCAACACAAAATTTTGAAGATGACTACCATGATTTTTGAGACAAGGCTAAACCAAGTAGTATTTGGCATGAAATGGAATATCAAGACAAATTAATAATCGAAATATTTGAGCATAGGAAAGAAAAATGTTTACTGAAGAGGATTGAACCTGAGATAATTTATAGAGTGAGAATGACTATATCATTGCTTGAGAGACATATTAGTCACCTAAAATAGCCACAACATTAAGAGGGCGAAAGTTCAACTTCTAATTGTGTCTTTCTCTTTGTACCATCCCCAAAGAGAAGTCTAGGAGAGCGTATGCATATTATTGAGCCAATATTGGAGATTGTAAACATTAATATTACTAATGAAAAGACTATATAATTATCAAAGACATTCCAATTCAATTTTTAGGACTGCTCGAGGTAACTCCTAAGACTTCAAGATGAG
The DNA here is from genome assembly GCA_000404065.3 of Pinus taeda. Taxonomy (NCBI): domain Eukaryota; kingdom Viridiplantae; phylum Streptophyta; class Pinopsida; order Pinales; family Pinaceae; genus Pinus; species Pinus taeda. The sequence goes on along the minus strand of APFE030738976.1, from coordinate 148,127 downwards.
AGTTCTAACTTCTAAGAGGCTAAGAATTCAATGATAGGAGAAAAACAAGGGTAGATGAAAAAAAACATAAAAATGTTCTCAATGAGGAAAAAACAATATGAATAAGTAAGGAAGTTGTAGTTTGAATAGTTGTAGGAATACTCTGAGGACACCGCCTCTTCGTCCTCATCAATATCCATCACATTCAATCTTTCTAGCTTATGTAAGAGCACATTGTAGGTGAAGGAGAAAGAAATAAAGCAAAGGTAAGATATAAAAGACAAAAAGCAATCATATTGATTTGTATGTTAATTCACTGAAGAAAGAAGGCTCACTTGATATAGAATATAATAAAGAAGCTATTTCATGCTTAGAAGAACAAGAAGCAATAACTATAAGACTCGCTGCTAAGAATTCAGTTGAAGTAAGTGTTCAATGTCCGTCTAGGAATACATACAGCTAAGAAAGAGAGATAAATTGGTACGTAGGCATATATATATTTCTATGAAGTTCAACATAGAGATAGATATGCTAGAGGTATTTTGGTGGTAACACAGAGAATCAAAGAGTAATGCATAGCCTAATGATAGGGATTTAGAAGGAAATATGTCAGAGAGGATGCAAATATTGAGCTATATAAAGGTGCCTTATGAAAAAGGATGTCAATGAGAATGTTTCAATGTATGCATACCTGAGCTCAGTTAAACCATACATTACTCCTGAAGTGAATCAGACTCATGATGTGATGGATTGTTACAATTGTGGTGATAAAATTCGAAAGCAAAGGTTGTGATAAAAAGGTTCCACAATCAATATCCCACACCGATGCCACGTTATCATCGACAACATGAGTTACCATTGATGGGATTATTTTAAGGATTCGTAAGAATGGGTGCTTCCCAACAAACCTATTTAATACCCCTTAAAATGTACACATAACATGAACTTCGTTGCAATTGGTATATATCACGCATAAGTTACTAGGAAAATGAAAAAAAGTCACGAGCTCTTTTAGTTTATATATATATGAACCATTGGTCTCCTTTTATTCAAGAAAGATCCAACAGACAAAAAATTATCGAAAATATTTGAATAAAGAAAAGTCTTTCGGTAGAAATTACATAAGGGAATTTTTTGGCTGATGCGTTTCGAACCAACAAGTGTGGTTCATCATCAGACCAGATGAAGAGGTAGACCATGGCAAAGGCTTAAATAGTTCATATATATATGAACCATTGGTCTCCTTTTATTAAAAAAAGATCCAACGGACGAAAATTTACCGAAAATATTTGAATAAAGAAAAGTCTTTCGATAGAAATCACATAAGGGAAATTTTTGGTCGACGTGTTTCGAACCAACAAGTGTGGTTCATCATTAGGACCAGATGAAGATGCAGACCATGACAAAGACTTAAATAGAGAGCAATGTAGAGACCATAATTTCAAGTAATAGCTATATTAAATAACTAGTTTTTGAAAAATAATATTTAAGTTATGATATTAATTTATTAATTATTAAAACAAATATAATAAGTAATGACTATAGTAAATGACTAAGTTTTTTGAAAATAATGTTTAAATTAATTAATTAAAAAAAATATTATAAAATTAATTAAAATAATTAAAGGAAAATAAATATAAAACAAAAATATACACAAGTCAAAAGAATACACACACACACACAAACACAACACACACACCACACATATATATATATATATATATAATAATCAACAAAAAACATGGTCAACAATAAAATACAGGGCTGAGGCCCATTAAACAAATAACAAAATTACTAAAATGAATAAAGAACGAATAGGACGATAAAATAATTAAGAAAACATGAAGGATCAAGAATATAAACTCTAATGGAGAATAAACCAACAACAAATATTATAAAAATGACACCAATACCTACATAGATAAATAAACAAACAAAATAAATCCCAAAAGAAACCTAAAAAACTAGGAGTATAGGATAGGGGCCCAACTTCTACAGATAATCCAACCATCGTCTCTATTCAAATTATTTGGTTTTTTTTTTTTTTTTTTCCTAGGGCCTCCCTCAATTTAAGATGATGGAAATGACTAACTCTAGCAATGACTTGGGCCTCCTCAATGCAGATGTGATGGTTAGATTTATTTGCACACTCTGCCAAATTAGAGGAATGGGTCCTGATGTGATGCTTAGATTTATCTGCATGCTCTGCTAAAGTGGAGGAGTGGGTCCTGCCATGCTTGGTGTCAGTGGCATGCTCACAAATCATTTTATTAATTGAGCGACTAATCTCACTAATATAGGGAGTCCCACAAGAACATGGGATAACGTAAAGGAAAAAAGTTAATAAAAATAGCATACCTTTTTAAATGGGTGAATAATTTTCAAAATTGAACAAATGATCTTTTCATTGGTGTGATTGTACTTAATATTTTTCTACCGAAAAGATTAAGAGTCATTGTTTGCAAATGCTATGATTAATATAATAATTCAAGCTTGAAAGCACTGACATTGACAATAGGGTTCAAACCTGCGAGGGTGAAGCATTGAGGTATATGGTAGGATCAGTCATTGTTTGCAATCATTGTTTGCAAGCTTGAAAGCATGTTTGAAAATGATGACTCTCATATAAGCTTGAAAGCATATAGTCACTATTTGCATAAAAATTGTTGTCGAACAAGGTGGGCACATTCTTTTGGGTCAGCAATAAGTTTCTGCACGACACTTTCATCCTCGGATGCATCGAATCGTGATCCATGATATAATTTTTCAAAAGGAAACTGAATCAACAAAATAATATATATATATATATATATAGGGTTTTATGCCCTAATTAAGGGTTCAACAACATGTAATGGTTCTATGGTTCGACAACTGGAGAGTCATAACAAATGTTACAGTGTTAGAATGCCACTATACGATCCTGACTACTGATGTTATAACAAATTACACGATGTTAATAAAATTGAAATTAAAGGTGTCATATATTTGTGATATCAATAAGTCCAATAACTGATTGAAACAAGTAGTGTATTACAAATTTCACAATTGTTTTTTTATTAAGTAAACATTAGGTGATTACCATAACTCGACTTTTTCTTAAAGCATTGCTAATATTTTGTTGTAGCGGCTACAACCACCCTCCAAAATTTTTCCTTAGCCTATTTTCAAGCCTCCTTACCAACCTTACACAACGCTTTGTCTTGCTTCGTCAAGTAATCAAGCTTCAGTGCTTTCCTTGCACAAAGACAGCCTCTCGATCATAGTTGATCCATTCCCCTCATAGGCTGCTCACCTAGACTTGGTCCAACTGCATGCTGAGCAACTTCCCTATGAAATTTTTGCATTCTTGGAGGGAAAATAGCCTTCCCTCCAAGAATTATGCAATCCTCTCTGAAAACCTGCTGGGCTCCAGGATTGCGCAATCCTGCCAGTCGACCCTCCCAGCATGATTTGTGCAAAGTTTCCCAGCAGTAGGCTATTCAGCCAGGATTTGTGCAAATTTGGGTAGTAGCCAATTGCTGAGCCCAGGAATTGGGCAATTCCCTTGGGCAGTCAACCTAGCTCACAGTCAGGAATGTACATTTTTCCCAAGCAGTTGAGTAACTACATGCATGAACAGTCTGGTTGACTAGTTCCACTCGAGACCGAGGAAACTTGACTTGCATGCATGTATGACTTGATCTTCTTGGAATAGGAAGAGAAAGCATGAAAAAAGCTTCCCATGATTTAGGGAGCTATTTTTAGTAGCCGGGGGTTACTTGCAAAATTGTTTTAGAAGTTCCCTCCAAGTGTCACTTTTTCCTAGATTTGTGGCATGTGCATCCTAAGGCCAAACTTATTTATTCGATGCATCAGAGCTCATTCATTCACATCAATCTTGGATCTTTGGCATCCCACAACACATATAGGACTCTTCGACACATCCGGCTCAGCTATTCATAGGTAAGTGGCCTCAACTTCTCTTTTCAACATTTTTGTCACTTTTTGTGTATTTGCTTGTATGAGTGTTGTTTGCTTGATTTCTTTGAATGCCTACTGTCGTTTACATGTATTATAGCTTGTCCTAGCTTTGTTTTAGTTTTGGTTTCTATCTCACTGTTGTCGCATGCATGAAACTGTTTTGCACAGACACTCGCCCAACCAGCGAACGACCTCACCCACATGCATGTTGATATGTTTGTTGAATCTTCCATTCATATTTTGCACATACTGTTTATCACTTCTGTTATCACTTAGTGTCACCATGCATTTCATCGACTTACTTGCTTTCAGTTGCTCGTTGGCAAGTTGGGCCAACCTTAGCCCAATCTCTGCCTTCACCAAGGCTGCATTGCGTAATCTAGGGAAGGAAGGCTCACCTTCTTCTCCCAATTTGCACTTTCTAGCCCACCACTGGCCTCCTAGACTATTTTGTGCATTACTGGAGGATAGTGGTTGCTCGGCCCAGAAATTTGCGCAAATTTGTCCTTGGGCTAGTAGTCCTTCCCAATTGGAATTGCGCATTGTGCAGTCCCAGCAGCCAGTTTCCCAACTGGATTGCACATTTTGTAGATCCAATAGCCAGTCCATCCTCCTAGACAATCCATACTTGCTTTTCTGTAGTTCTGGTAGCCAGTCACTTAGCCTCCTAGTTAAATTTGTGTAGTCTTGCTCATCAGTTTCTCAGGTATGTGTTGTGTCCTTCCCCGGATCTGCTTTGTTTTCACTGACATATTTCTTACCATGCAAGCTGCTTGTTTCCACATCTTTCAGGTGTACCTCTGTCTCAATGGCTTCTAAAAGAATAGGGTCTCAGGGCATTGATGGTATAGCAGCTGGAGCAACAGCTGAGCAGGTGTCCTCTGGTCTATCGATCTATGAAGATATGAAATTGTATCTAGATAAGGACATCAAACTGAAGTGGCAAGAGGTGAATGAAACATTCGTAGGTACTTTTGGGGAAGACCTTGAAGACCGTCAGTTGTACATGAAATTTCATAAGTCCAGCTTGTACCAGATTTCATGTGGATACCCTGCGTTCCCATGTGCGGACATGATTCATTGGATCGTCTCTCACACTGACCCTAAGACGATGACCTTGAGCAGTGTCAGTGGGATGAATCTTGCAACCTTCTAGGCATGATAGTACGATGAGATGTATTAGATGATTGAGCCCATGACTTTCATGACTCCCCCGTTCAGCTTGCTCAACAGCAGAGGCCACTCCAGAGACATTCTGAAGGATTGGGTAAAGGAGACAACTCGTTTTAGGATGACCCCCAATCAAATCTATAAGACAAAGATATCACGGAAGGCTTACCAATACTTGGTCATATTCGCATGTCGAATGAGTGGCCAAGTGAGCACTGAAACCTTCCCTCAGAGTTGGGTGGTCGCGATGGAACAACTGGCTAGAGAAGGAAGACCATGCAACTTGTCTTGCATACTGGCTCATCAACTGAAGGAGCAAGTCACCCAAAGGCATGCATGCATAGATTTATATGTCCACCTACATTCTAGATGTAGTCTATTCCCGACATGAGTTCCTGGGCTTAGAGTGGACATGGTCGCCAACACAGACTGTTTTGAGCATGTATTTCAAGTTATTGTCTGAGTGCAACTTCAGATGATACTGCTGTCCGACCATCTTGTCACCCCAATGTACAAGTTGATATTTCAATAGGATCTACCCTGCATGTCAGAAGAAGCGATGAAGGCATTATTAGGCATTGCAGATTGGTATGCCTCACGAGATGACACATTCGTCCGAGTGTTCAGTGTGGAGAAGCCTTCGCATGTTCTGCCAAAGTTTTGTTGGATGTGCTTGTCATGTATGAAGTAGCGTATCATATCTTGGCAGGATTAATAGCTAGGCTGCATCAGAAGAAGAAGGCACCTTGGCCTACTCTTTCATTGCAGATTGGGTTATACAAGATCCAGAGCATAAAGCAAGTGGATGTCAAAGCTGAACAAATGAAGAAGTGCCTGTTTGACCTCTGAAGGTTCAACACATATGACCCAGATTGCATTTTGAAGGATCACTACATGACAATTCAGTTCAATTAGATCCATGGGGCATGTCACTGGGTTGAGGAGGACTCATGGAGGTATTGCTTCAATTCCTCTAGACCCAATGAACATGTTAGTTTCATCGTAGAATGGTTAGCACAACAACATGAAGCAGCATCATGGAGAACACCAGTAGTAGTAGTAGCAATAGAAACTGCAGAGCCAAGCATACCTATGCATGAAAAAGGGAAGAGAATGGTTGTCGACCGCATGGAGGAGGAACAAAGTTGTAAGTTTCGAGTAGATCCACTTGTAGAACAAGCAACTACAACTATTCAACAAAAGAGGTAGTAGTGCGACAAGTGAATCGCGTGAAGGCAAATGGATAAGAAGAGAATGGAAGAAGCAGAGAAAGAGTTGAATGAGCTGAGGGAGAAACTCTGGAAAGAAAAAGAGTTGTGACAATTGGACAAAGAAGTGCAATAGTAGAAGATTCAGTAGGGGTAGCATCACGTGTAGAGAGATGAAGCAGTGCCCATACAAGTAGTTGATTCTTCTTAACAGCTAGCATCAGGTGAACAAGGTGAACCCTCATAAGGGAAAGACTTTGCTCAAGAGATAGAACAAGCTCTTGAACAGTTGGATGTAGACATGGAGCAATAGGAGTCGGAACAGGACACTGACCTCATGCCTCACCAAAGAGAGGTCGACTCACCTACTTCAATGCATCTAGATGATGAGCAAGTCTCAGATGACCAAGGAGGCACTGAGATCCTTGGTGGTAAACCGAAAGTAGAGATGCACAATATCTCCTTTGACGAATCTCATCACAGAGTTGTGCAGTCTCAGAGCGTACCGACTCCGAAAGACCAAACATCCCCTGCACAATTTGAAGAGTAAGTGATCATGATTGATGTGCACAAGCATCCATCTGCGTTGGCCAATGAAACTAGAGTGTATGCCGAAGCCACTATCTCTAGTGTTCATTTTCTCATAGTTGAGAATGAGCAAATGGAAAAGGAACTATAGGTGGCCAAGAAGGGAGGAGACTTGGTGACAATGTTTGCCCGAGCTGAGTTGAAGAAGGCAACACTAGATGAAGCATTGTACTCCAAGTTTGGTACCATGCATCATGCAGTCATTCATCTCCACAGATGGCAGCAACGATGTGTGATGAGAGTACGCATCTTGAAGAACATACATACTGTTGTTGATAACATGAGAGCATGGACGATGAAGTACAAGGGAGCCCCGCTTCACTTGCCAAAGACGATGAAGGCTAATGTGGTTGAGCTGCAAGCACGTATCCAGAGTTAGGTCTAGAATTATGAAGACCTACTACAACTCATCACTAGCATACACGATTCCCATGCACGAGTATTCAAAAGCATGGAGGTTATAGTGCACACTCATGCGATCCCATCACTTGGGACCCTCACTCAGGTGAAGACCAAGAAGCAGGTCCAACAGGATCTTGACTCGTACTTCGACGAGATGATGCGCACCACCACTAGCCCCGACTTGCCTATCAGTGCAAACATCATGCGCAAGTACGTTGCTGGTCTGGCCACACTAAAGACAATTATGTGCATGCTCACAGATGAGTTGGACAGAGGATCCTGAAAAGTCTACCCAAATTCTATGGAGGCAAGGTTCAGGTTTCAGATGGATGTCACAACAGAACACATGGACACTCTCAAGGACTACTAATCTTGGCATCAATATGTCACTATTGATCGGTATGAGGATATCGAGCAGTTGGAATTTTATGGCTGTCTAAGTCCTAATAAATTCTAGTTTGGTTTGTCCAAGCCATTGTTCACATGGGTACATGTGCATTGTAATGTTGATTCATGTCAAGTGTAAGTCAAGTGTCAAGAGTGGATGTAACAGTCATAGATTAGGTGAAGAGTCAGGAGGGTAGATGAATGGGCACAAAGGGGAATGTCAAGGGTCACCCCACCCTTTGCTATAAATAGTCCCTCATAACTCATTGTATAGGCTTTTGGTCAGCCAAGCTTCTACTAAGACTATCTTGAAGA
>APFE030738976.1:49070-133779 GCA_000404065.3 Pinus taeda | reverse complement strand
TTTCTCGAGCTGATCTTCTCACAGCCGGAGTTTGTGGCTCTTCATCTTCTGATTCCTCCTCTGCTACAAAGTCTGATTCTTCCTCCTTTAGCTCAAAATCTATCTTCACAGGTTCCTTTTGTTGGACTTCATGTTTAATAACATCTTTCACCTCTCTGAACACCACATCTCGACTGTACACAACCTTACTTGTTACTGGGTTCCAAAGCTTATAACCCTTTAAACCATCCTTATACCCAATAAAGATGCACTTTTCAGATTTACTATCCAACTTGGTTCATTTCTCCTTTGGAACATGTACATATGCATCACATCCAAATACCCTCAGATGTGAAAGAGAGGGTTTCTTACCAGTCCATACTTCTTGTGGAGTTCTTATCCTCCAACGCTGATGAAGGTGACCTGTTGACCAAGTAACATGCAGTATCCACCACCTTTGCCTAGAATTCCTGTCCTAACCCAGCACCACTGAGCACGCTTCTTGCCCTTTCCATCAACGTCTTGTTCATTCTTTCTGCGACTCCATTTTGCTGAGGTGTATATGGAGTAGTCTTTTGCCATGATATACCACACTTCTTACAAAATTCTTCAAATTCCTTGCTGCAGAATTCTGCACCATTATCTGTCCTCAGTACCTTTATCTTCTTCTCTGTCTGATTTTCCACCAGAGCCTTAAATTCTTTAAACCTATCAAAGACTTCAGATTTCTTCTTAAGGAAATATATCCATGTATTCCTTGAGAAGTCATCTATAAATGATACATAGAACACAGACTTACCCAGTGATGGAACTTTCACAGGTCCAAACACATCACTGTGCACAAGCTCTAATATTTGTTTCGTCCTCTTACACCAGAGGGGAAACTACCCGATTCTGCTTCCCATATACACAATTTTCACAGAAATCAAAATCCAGAGAGCTATTACTCATACCTTCTACCATACCTTTACCATGAAGTATTCGAAGGCCCTTCTCTCCAATATGTCCAAGCCTTTGATGCCACAGCATGGTCTTCTCTCCAGAGACCACTAGATTTTTCTGCTCCATTTTCAGGAACCATAGAACTATTGCACCGGTCAGCAACAGTGCTACCTTGCAGCTTGTACAGAGTTCCAATCCGAACTCCCCGCATCAATACCAGTGCTCCCGAACCATCTTGCAGGTATCCTTCTCGAACACTGTCTTTACACCTGCATCATCCAACTTGCTTACAGAAATCAGATTTCTGGCCAACGCAGGAATATGCAAAACACCTGGAAGGGTTCTAACCCTTCCAACTTGCAACTTCAACTTTACTTTTTCCGCGACCAATGATTCTAGCCTTCCTATCATCTCCTAAGAAGACATCACCACCATCGTATTTCTCATACTCGCAGAACCACTCTCTATGGGGAGTGAACTGAAATGATGCACCTGAGTCAATCAACCATAGCTCATGATCTACATGTGTACTTGAAGAAGCCAAGTACACATCCCCACCTTCATCTGAGGTGGTTTTGGCCTCTGCAGATGGAGCATCATCAGATCCCTTTCCTTTATTAGGAGCTTTAGATTTACACTCCCTTCTGAGGTTCCCTTCCTTTCCGCATTTCCAGCGCACCACCTTTGTAGGTTTTCCTGAAGATTTAGATCTCCCTCTAGATTCAGATCTCCCACTCGATGACTTATTTTTGTTTCTGTTCTGGGACCGTCCTCGTACAGACAAGGCATCACCATTCTGGCTGTCCATATTTTTCCGTCTTATCTCCTCCATCAGCAAGGCTGAGACTATTTCATCAAACTGCAAAGCAGTTGCATTGCTACCTATTGCAATAACCAGACTATCCCACGAGTCTGGTAGAGAAAACAACAAACTGATGCACTTATCTTCATCTGTTTAATATCAACAGATAATAACTAACTTACCACAGTATTAAACGCATTCAGATGCTCTGTCACCGAGTCTCCATCTTTCATCCTCAGGTTATACAACTTTTTCCACAGCAACAGTTTATTCACCAGAGACTTAGATTGGTACAAAGTCCCTAACTTGTCCCATAAAGCCTTCATCGTAGCTTCCCCTGATACATTCAACAATACTGAATCTGAGACACACAACTGTATTGTGCTCTTTTCCTTCCGATCCAACTTCTTCCATTCTTTATCGGTTACTCCCATTGGTTTAGTACCCGGATCTACCGCGATCCACTGATCTTTATCCACCAACAGATCCTCCATCTTGAGTTTCCACAACACAAAACTCTTACCATTGAACTTCTCAATCTCTATCTTTCCACTGCTCACCATCTTCTTTTACCACCAAAATCGATCTCGCAGATCTCCCACTGAACAGGTTCTACCACAGGCCCGAGCGAAACCCCTCAGCAACAAAGGCATCGCCTTGAGGCCAAAACAGCTCTAATACCAAATGTTGGTTTTAATCCCGTACAGAAATTACCTACATACGAATTCTAAATCATAGGAAAAATAAAAATGCGAGAGCATAACACATAAAACACATATACACAGAGATTTCCCACTGGATCTCAAAACCGAGACTACCAAATTGATTTTTCATTATGTTCCTTTAAATGTTACAATACATATTTATACATGTCGAAGCATCCAATACCGTGGACTGAAAAACCATCACATCCAATACCATGGACCAAAAAACCATTGATCCAATACCATGGACCAAAAACCATTGCGTCCAAAAAACATGTGCGAAAATCATGCACAAAACCATAGGTGGGTCCGCCCAACCTAACATAGGGTCCAAAACCAAAATTTTTCGAGGCGCTGCCCCGGACCCGACAAAGTGGGGTTACGGGTACCCCTCAAACCCCCTGTTAACTATGCAAAAAGAATATAACACAACCCAACATGCATGTGATCCCTTTGCCCACTTGGCTTGAAATTTCCCCATACTAGAGGTCTCTGCATGAGTGGATGCCTCCACTCGGTCTCCTCTCAACATCTCCAATTGTGGCTACTCCACAACCTCCTAAGATTGCTTCACCAATTTTGGCTCCTCCACAATTGTCTGAGACTTCGTCTAGTGCTGCATGTTGAGTGATAATGTACTCTCCCTCTCAACCACCAATTCTCCAACATTTTTCTTCCTCCTGAAGGCTTTGGATGCATATTGAACCTCAAGAGCATACAAGTTCTTGACTCGTGAACTAATCTGCTTCACCTGTCTCATGGTGATGTGTCTAAGGAAAACATTTCCCTTATTGAAGACAACATCATAGCTGTTGTCCTCCAACTTCACGATCGATACCAAGTTCTTCTTCAGTCCAGGCACATACTTCACATCTATCAAGGTAATGAGAGCTCCATGCTCCCTCTGAAGAGAAACCATGCCTACTATTAAAACACTATACCTTTCACCATTACCCATCTCGATGCGCATCTTGAGGTCTTTCTCCTCTAAGGTATTGAGCAAACTTTTATGATCAGTCATGTGGAATGAGGCTGCACTATCAAGAAACCAACCACAACCCATCATTGACAAAACCATGCATGCGATGAGGGTAAAATCCAATTCCAACCGAGAGGCCAATGCCTCACATTCAGATCCTTCCAAGGATCCCTTCTTGGATTTCTTCAATGGACAATTGGTTGCATAATGGTCCACCTCGTGAGAATTAAAGCATCTCACTTTAGATTTTTCAATCTTCTTCCGACCATGGGAAGAACTAGATTTGGAATGAGAATCCTTCTCCTTCCCTTTCCTTGCCTTACTGGCTATGGATATATTTTCTTCATCCTCCTTGGATGAAGAACCATCTTTGGTGCTCCTCTTAATCTCCTCCTGCATCAAATCCAACCACAATCATTCCCAATCTCACAATTTCTCTCTTCCATTCATTGAGTCATGGTAGCTATTCCAACTCATATGAAGACCGAGGAGAGAAAGAATCACCATGTCATCATCAGCTGTCATGATTCCTACACTTCCAAGCTCATCTCTGCAAGTGGTGAGCTTGTTCAAATATGTAGAGATCGTGTTTTCCTTTTCACACTTGATTTTTCGAAGATTGTCTTTCAGTGCTAGCTTCCTCTGATTGTTGTTGTTTTGATATAGATCCTTCAATGTCTTCCACATTGAAAATTATGTCTCCTTCTCATGGAGACTCAAGACAGTATGGTCTCGAACTCCCTCTATAAGAATCCTCCTCACTCTCGCCGCACATTTCTTCCATTCCACCAATTCTTGGGCATTAGCTGCTAATGGCTTATGGATTTCTTGATCAATGAAGTCCTTCAACCCGTTGTCCTCTGATACCACTTCCATGTGATCCTTCCAGGCTATGTAATTTGATCTTCCTTCCAGGGCATACTCAAGTTTCAATCCATTGAATGACATTGGTGAATTTTGAGATGTGATAAGAAATCAATTCTATACCTACAATCAAGAACTTCAAAACTTCTCCCTTCTCCCTTCTTTGTATATTGTTCTCCACTTTAATTACCTTTGCTCTGATACCATGTAGAAATTTCTCTATAGATCAGCTAGCTCTAATACGATGTAGAAATTCTCACTGTAGATCACCTAATAATGCAATGTAACTAAAGAAAAATACTTGATTTACTTCTACTATCAAACTTTGCAGAAGCTTAATCAATTTGAGCAAGATCAATCGGAACACATATAATAGAGAAGAAGAAATCGTACACATGAAACTCAGAAGAATACTCTGGGGAAAGCCTCAACTAAAAACCCTGCTATTTTTATTATCATACAAGTGGAAATATCTTAGGATTACACAAAGCTTTAGCTCTCAAGATATCCAGTTCTCAGTACAATCCCTCACTACTAATCATACATAGAATAGAAAACACATGTGCCTTCCTTCAATCCTCCAATCCTCCGATTTCCTTGCACATTTTGTCCTTGGTTCTCAAGCTGTAACCTGTATGATTCTCACCTCACACACAACACTGAGCTCTGAATTAATTACGAAATCTTGAAGGAATTAATTCCTTATGCATGGATGAATTTCCTTTATAGGGAAATTCCTCCAACTAATAGTACACTGTCCCTTCCTTTAATCTCAATTGGGTCTCTGTCTGAACCAACATGCATGAGTTATTTATGAGAGAATATTCAGTTATCTAGAAAACACTAGTTACATGCATGCATGCATTAACTGACTGAACTCATAATTAATTCCTCCAATTGTTTGGAACTAGTTTAACTACACTTAACTTAGTTAATTGAGCTAACTAATTACAACTCAATTACGACTCATCCTTATCTCCTTAATTAAGGGATAACTTCCTCAATCAAAGGAATAGTTGTCTCATGTCTTCACATAGATTTCATCTTTGATTTTATCCAACTAATTAACTCGAGATGAATCAATTAATTATTTTACAAACAACTGTTGAGATTAAATTCAAATTTTAATTCTCAATTTAATTTAGGGACTAATTAAAATTGGAATATATCCCAAAATGCTATTTTTAGCATTTCTATTTTTTTCTATTTCCAACAGAGTTGGAGTATATCTTGAAATTCTATTTATAGCAATGTTATTTTAGAATTTCTATTTTTATCATTTCTTGTTGCTATTTTCAACAATAACATGGTTAATAAGTCAATATTTTATCTTTTTCAAAAGGGGAACGTTAGACACAATAATAATAGGTTCCAACACTTGCCAAGTTCCACTGTGTTCCAAGTGATAATGTATATGAATGCATGCCAAAATGTTTTATGGAATGCTAGGGACTACAAGGCATGCCAACACATTCTAAGAGAGTGTTGTGTTATTCTATGGCTACATGTGCTTGGGTTTCCTAGTCATGGCAAGATTTTCATGTTACAAATATGTTCCAAGACATGTGAGGTGCCAAGGTGTTATGTGAACAACTCACAAAATAGAAGAAGAGATAGATCAACGACTTCAAAATTAGCCTCTTTGAGGGGGAAAGCTCCTTTCTATTACAAAAATGAACAATTCTTGGATGATACAAATGAAAAAACCTCCTTTCTATATATAGGACTCTAAGGGGACACAATATAATCAGAGCTTACATAAAAATAGTATTGTAACAACATAATAATAATAATATGGGGACTACATGTGTACAAAAATATAATAAGGGGTTTCACTAATAACAATAATGGGATACACCAGTATTATAGGGACCTAACATGCCCCTATCCTTCAAAAACGTGTTGTACTCAATGCTTGAGTAGTTATGGATGCTTTTATACAAAATTCTCATCCACCCATGTGGAATCTTCAATGGGTAAGTTCTTTCACTTGATGAGATACTTTGAAATTGATCGATTTCGTAGTTGTCAGGTTCTTGTTTTCATGATAATTTATTATAATTCTTAGCTTTCTTGAGGGACATTTGTTTGTATGGTTGTAGCCTTAAAAATACCCAATTGCTTACATCAAAACTTCTTTCATGCATTTTTGATGTGCCTGTTATTTCATTCGATTTTTCTCTAAAGTGAGGTTATCCTTTAAGAGTTTGAGAACTTGTTGTTGATGCTCGATGGGATCTTCCACTGTGTGAACCTTAGAATGATTGTCCAAGAATTTTTGGAGATATAGAGAAATAGAACATGTAGTGAACATATTATGCCCCATTGTTCTTTCTTTAGAAGCTTTGTCATGCCATCAGAAATGATTATCTTTCCTATTTTCCCTGACATAACCCTTAATTCCACTTCCTTTCCTTCCCAAAAAGGGTTCAAGAGATGTTCTTTAAAATTAAAAGAGATCATACCCAAATATTGTAATCATTGGACTCCTAGTACAACATCAACACGACCCAAATGAATGGAATTTATTGGATTATTCAATACATATTCTCCCATGTATGGCTTGATATTATGTCACTTCCTAGAGAAATTTATGGTTCCTCCATTTGCAACCATCACTTGACACTCTGGTGCTAGATATACGAAGCAATTCAATTCCTTGGCTATCTTACAATAAATAAAATTATGGGTACTACCTGAATCAATCAACACTTTTACCGTTTTCTTCATGATATGTCCTTCTATAATGAGAGTTTGAGGAGTGGTAATTCCTATCAATGTATTACAAGATAAGGCCATATTCATTTCCTCCTTCTCTGGGGTTGGTTCCTGGTGTATATCCTCTTATTTTGGTTTCTTGTTAATTTTCTTCCTCCTCTTCCCCATCTATGTAAATTAATTTCTTCTCAGCACACTTATGACCTTTAGTGTATTTGCAACCACAAATTTAACAAAGCCCTTTTTCTCTTTTTTCTTCCAATAGTTGTGGTGTCAACCTTGTAGGTTGTGGAATGCTAGGAGAAACAATAGTTACATCTTTATAGTTATGAGTGGTAGGCTTCCTTGTTGCCATAATTTTTCTTTCAATTTTTCTTGCCAACTTGAATGCCTTCTCCAATGAATTAGGATCCCCAAAGGCGAACCTCATGTTCAATGTTATCCTTTAAACTCCCAATGAAGACATCAATCCTATGCTACTCTAGAATATAATTTACCATTATATTCAACTCTTGGAAGTCTTCAATGTGCTCTACCATTAAACCTTTTTGTTTGAGATTTATCAGTTGGCTAAAGAAGGTGTTGCTCTTTGTATCCTCATAATGTGCTATCATTTCGTCCATGAAAATTAGCCAAGTGACAATTTGTTTATGATATCAAAGTCATTGATACCATACAAACTAATTGGGTTCTAAATATAAAGTTGCAATATGTACCTTTTGTGTGGTTTTCACATTATGGAGATCAAAATATTGCTCTATCTCTAGTATCCATGTTATGGGATCCTTTCCATCAAACTTCCTCATATTGACTTTGGAATATGGTGGGTCTTCAATCTAATGTTTTTTTTTTCTTGGCAAAGACTAAACTATTTATATTAAAGAAACTGAAAAAATATTTACAAGAGGTTTTAACCTCTGAGAGTGAGTGAGCAACTCTCTTTCAAAACTGCTCACAAAAACCCTATTCCACTGATTGTAAGGAACATAAGACAAAATGTCATCAACAGTAAGAAACTTCAAAGCAGAGTGAAAGCATTACAGACTTGGAATTCTTCAGGAGTGCAAAACATAATAAAAAATACAGAGGTTGTGTGTTTGCTCTTCGGTGAGTACTACCAACCTCGATATGCGGTGCCGCGGTCGCCCAACGGATAAAGCCGAACCCATAATATCATGTTCAAAACACGCATAGACATAGAAAAACATAAAGATAATCCTTATGCCAGGAGCCGAGGTTCTTACCCACAGAACGACGAAAATTACTTGGGACTTTTCTGACTTTGCTCAACCTCTTTGTCCGGATCTCGCTCCCATGTAACCTCCATCCCGTCCGGGATATCTTCAGGTCTTAGGATTCCTGGCGGCAATTTGAGGTACAAAATATTAGCAAAGGAGTTGTCAGGTTCCTTGTCTAGGGCTTGCTTCTGAGGCGAAGCCTTCTTGGTGACTTCCATTGCTGGCTGAACTTCAGTGGTTTGCTGAGCTATGTTCATAGGTTCCTTGCCCTTCAAACTTCCTATTTCCTTTAACACCTCTGCCTGCTCCTCAGAGTGCGCAAAAGTGTTGTCTTCTTCAAGCCTGCTTTGAGATGAAGGGTTGTAAGAGCTGTCTTCCAAATCCTTCCTCTACGTTGAGTTGTCCGAGGAAGGAGGCGTCTGTTCCTCGGTTTCCGCCTTCCAGCTTCCCTCCTCCTCTTCTTCTTCAGAAAAAATCACTGTTACCAGAGCAGAGACAATGGGCTTGTTGGTCCTTCGCCTGAATTTGAATTTCGCCGACTGCACAGTATTGCTGATGGCGTATCCGGAGTCTTCCGACCCAATTGAAGGGGGCGAAGCACAGGCAAGGGGAGAAATGCGTCGTGGGCTGTGACTGCCCCTGCCTCCTGAGCTTCCCCTCTACCCATAGTTGCACCCGCGGCGAGGAGTTGTGTGCGTACGAGGAGCCATGGGATGAACAGAGTGCTCTGTCGCCACCTGAAGAGTGAGAAAAGCCGCAAGGATTTCTCTGTCCCCCTCTGAATTGAGGATAATGAGCTTGACTGCGAGAAGGATCCCGCTTCCGTGATGCAGCACCTCAACAGAACGATACCTTGGCTTAATCCTTGTCGCCGCCTCCCGAAAATGCCGAGAATCGAACGCCTGAACTGTACAGAGTTGAATCTTGAGGGAAGGCTTGCTGCCACCAAAGCCTCCCTCCTCTTTCCTTGGCGGTTCGTCACCTCCTTCCGTCGCAGAGCCCCAATTCCCCTCCTGCACCTACCAGCAAACTGCATCGAATGTTTTTTCCACCATTCTATAAATTCCCTCAGAATTTCCTTGGGGCAGAAGCCGCATTGAAGAGCATTGAATGCTATTCATTTCCACACTGTAAACTACCATTGCAAACTGCCTGTGTATCGACCCGCTGTCCTCTACGCGTGGCTGGCACATGGCGTCATTAATTACATGTTGACACCCGCATCCGGGTGGTCTTCAATCTAATGTTAGATTCTATGAAATCATCATTAACATTTCTTTTGTTCTCATCATGAGTTTCCTCTACTACCTTTTCGTCATTAGGAGTCCTTTCTTGTAAAAACTTTGTCCAACCTTCCTCCAAACCTTACCTGTCTTTCTTCAAATTTTCCATGTTTCCTTCAATTTTGCTTCTATACCATCGATCTTAGCTTCCATGCCATTGATAAAACCATTTATCCTAGCTTCAATTCCATTCTTCAAACCATCCATCTTAGCTTTTGTTACTTTTTGTGAGAGCAAAATTTGTTGCACTTGGTGTTGTAATTTTGATATGTCATGTTGCATTTCTTCCTCTTATTCGGGTGTCGTGGTAGATATTCTAGGTTTCCTACTAGGTATTTCCATTTTCTTTTATCAAGATATCAATTAATTATTATTATGCTTCATTATGTCCTTTGGATCACTTCAAACTAACTTTTAAATAAAACTTATGCAAATTTTAAAAACTACACACCTTGTTTTTTGCTTTGTAGGAGCTCAATATTGAATCTGTTGTATCTCTATAATTTTGGATTTACAAGGTCTGAAATTTTGTCTCGTCGTAGTCCTTTAAGTCCTATTTCCAACCCCATGTGTCTTGTCAATATTGGGTTCTTAAAGAAAGCGTTATTGCCAATCACCTAGGATGAACTAATTATAGAATGGTTCAGTAGAGCTAACTTGTACGGAGTGCCAAGTGTCATTGTTTCTACCTTAGGCCCTGAAATTTATATCCAACAAAACTACAATTTGTCTTGTTTCTACCACTTTTTACGCAATTCAAATCTGATGCTCAGAGAAATGTTAAGACAAATTTCCATAGGTCATCTGTTTGAGATAGAATTTTGAAGCCTGTAAAAACCCTAACTTCCTCTGCTCATATCTCCTAAAATATAGTGATAAGAGCTTTGAAATTAGGAAAAAAATTTAATGAATATTTCAGTTCTAGATGGTTTCCATTTTAGCTTATAAAGTTTCATAGAAAAAGGTTATAGTGAAAATGCCACGATGGCCTATTTGAGGTAGTGAAACCCTAGAATCCAAAGCTCTCATACCAAATGTTATGCAACCAACTCACAAAATAGAAGAAGAGATAGATCAATGACTTCAAAATTATTATGTTCAAGGGGGAAACCTCCTATACATTTCACAAATGAACAATTCCTGGATGACACAAATGACAAGGTCTTCTTTCTATATATAAGAGTCTAAGGGGTCGCAATATAATTAGAGCCTACATAAAAATAACATTGTAAGGGCACAACAATAATAATAGTGGGGTTCTATGGGCCAAAATAATAACAATATGGGGACTACATGGGTAGAACAACACAATAAGGGGGTTGCACTAATAACAATAAGGGGCTACACTAGTAGTATAGGGACGTCACGCAAGGAATGTTAGTGTGTGCCAAAGTATAGGTCTTTCTCATTAATAGAATTGACAGAGCTTGATTATGTTTTAAATAATATAATTCCTACACAGTAGTGGAACTTTATCTAAAAGTAATTTGCTAGATAATAAACCTATAGAGATGAATCATGTGTTGACTCATAGGAAAAATATATTCTCATTACATTAGGGAATTGATACACACTAATTATGTCTTAACAGATTGACTAAATCTAACCACTACAACCTTGGAAACGTAATGAAAAAGACTCCACAACAATGGTATTACATCATTATCTTTTGAAAAAAATATGGTAACATGCACATAGCATCATCAAAAGCTCATTAGAGTTATCAATGATGACAAACATTTTTTGACTGTCACCAAAAGTAACCAAAAAGAGAATTGGTGAGGGTCAATAAAATATCATCACTAGAAGTGTCAACAAAGAGATAATTAGTGACAGACCTTTAACAACCCTCACCAAAAGTGTAACTGAATATGGTTTTGGTGACAAACCTTAAAGGATCATCACTATATGCACTTACAACGCTAGTTTAAGGACCGTCACCATATGAAACATTGGTGACAGACATTAAAGGTCTGTCACAGGCATGACCCTAACCAATGACATTTTTTGTTGTAGTGGTGGTTCATGGACACTGAGTGGCCGCTACATCCATGAGAAAATCCAGGTGGATGAACTCAAGGGTATCTAATCGCTGACCAAAATAGAAAGGCCTAACCCCAAGGGCTTCAAGGAGATTTGACCGCGTGACCTCCCAATAGGCAAGGTAGTTAGCAAGCAGAACTTGACCAACTGAGTTATCCCCTTGGAACCAGTTCTAACATATATTTGTTAATTGTAAATCATATAATAATTATTATTTCCATTTTGTAGTTCCTTTGCATGCAAATCCATTTTTATAATGTGAGGAAAATATTATGGATGAGAGTAATTATGAATTTTATGTTAGCCATGTTTATGATGATGAAATAATAATTGATAATTTTGTGAATACCTTTTATAAATAACTCGTATGTATATTTAGTTTATTGAATGATAATTATATTTCTAACATATCTTGTATTAATAAAGGGATAGGAATAATTTTTTATGGACCCTTATATGTTAATGACAATGATACACCTCATCCTATCCTAATGGTTATGTCATATTGTCATGTCATCAATTCTAAAGAGAAATGTATAATACAGGATGGGATGTATCCTACTACAAATAATATTATAATGAATTTTCATTTTGTTTCCTCTAAAATTCTAGATGGTTTCAATAATTCTTAATAGATATTCCTTACTAAATATGATTGTATACATATAAGTCAATATTTTGATGAAGTATATGATGTTATTAAAAATTCTCCACAACTATGTAACAATGTTTATTTTTATTCCAATATCTAAATTTGTACTTGTTTGAGATTTTTTTGAATAAGTTTTTGTTTCAATGTAATAATAATGGACTTTATGTAAATAAAAATGTAAACTTAGTTTCAAATTTTTTTAGTTTATATGTTATTCATATTTTATCAATTATTTCTTATGTATATATGATTGCAATATTTAAGTTATTTAATAGTTTATGCTAGAATTCTAGGTAATTTTGGGACGAATGGTTTACATTATGAATTAGATGAGGTATATGCGTTATCTAATCCAAATAATATTTTTATTTAAATAGATGGAAATTTCAAACATGAGCACTAAAAAGATCTGTCGAGAGGGAGTAATGCATTCCAATTTCAAACAATTATGCCTTCTCTTGCTTTGCGTGATGGGATTAATATTGTTCCAGAAGATCCAATACTTGAAATTGGTTCATATATTCTTATCGATCCCTGAAATCTTCGAAATCAATATATATCTTCAAATTAATTTTGATTACCGACTTGAAACTTGGTTGGAAACTTTTCTTTTGAAGAAGTTTTCATTTTATAGTAATAATATTGGAAATTAATACTAACATATTTCCATACGTTATGGTACATGAATTTGTTTCACATCACTCTTTATATTTGGCCTCCAATAATTCCATGTTTACCAAAAGGATTTTCATGATAGAGTCGAAACATGGATGCATCAATATTTTCAAGCAAATTTTCAAAGGATTTTCATGTTAGAGTCGAAACATGGATGCATCAATATTTTCAAGCAAATTTTCCTTTTATAATAGTGTTGATATATTATTCATGACGGATGGAATGCTAGGGATCGTAATTCATTTATTTCCTGAATGCTAGTGTTGATTAATCTGATTTCTATTATTAATATTTTTTGGACATCTGTTTGCGTACTTATTTTAACGTGGATCACTACATTGGAAGTACAATTTCACATAGTTTTTAGTAATCCACGTAGCTTAGAATACGTGTATAAATGGATTAACTAGCTCAAGTAGATTTCCTCTTTATTGTTCTTTCAAATAATATAGGTGTGTAGTCATACATCATTCTCACGATGAAGATGAATCATCTGCAGGATACATTCATGAAAGTTTCTTTACCTTTTCATATTAGTTGGTTGTTTGTCATACTGCTAAAAATTTCAATCACTAAATATTTATTTTCAAGTCCAATGTTTAACTTTTGATTATGAGTCTATAGTTATAAGGTATGAGTTGTGGAGTGTTTAGTGTGATCAATTTTCTAATATTGTGAAGAAAGAATAAATTAAGAGAACAAAATGAAATAAAATTTGATGTCACATGATTGATGAGATTGGTTTTGTTTGCATTTTTATGTTTTGGTTTTATTTATGTATCAATAAAAGATATCATAAATGAAACATATCACGTTACTATTGTTCGATACATTCTTTGATATGATTGATTATCCTTTGGGCCTAATTTGGATGAAGGCAAATAATCTATATTTATTTTTCTTTTCTTTTGATTTGGTTTTGAATTTTAAGTTTATTCTGTTTTGAAGTCCTTGCATGAAGAAACATTTTGTGGATATATGTAAAATCTGTATATTTTTATGTGATTTTATTTATTTAAAAACATTTATATTCATCATTTATCTCATTACATTAAACATATTGTTCACATTGATAGTTAATGGGAAAGTGGGGTTAAACTTTTAAAGTATTACATTTATTTTATAAAATAAAATCATGATTCCATCCGTTCCACCATTTGTATAATGCAATTTTCTATAAAAGAGATCCAAAGTGTGAAATTTAATATAAGGGAGTTGAAAGCACCACAAATTGTGGGAAGTATGAGTTAAATGATTGGGCTATTAATGCTCATTCACGAGGCAAACATGATTATATGATACTAAGACACATTCTTTGGGGCTACGATTGTTGGAAACCAAGAAATGTTAGGAAAAATAGGACTACACCTAAGAGATGTATTTTTAATCATAAAACTGTAACACCCCACCCCTCATTTACCCACTTTGACCTCCTCACCGGGGTAAAAATAAGATGAGAGTTACTATGCAACATGCACTTATGGAAAATGGGGTCCACCTGTTCAAAACTGTAAACACCTAGTGACACATAATTAGATTGTTATCATCCTAACTTGACCCAACACTATTACCTTTTTGTTTAGTGACCTCAAATTTAATACAACTTTCTATTGTTCGCATTTTTTCGGGACCTAAACTTCTGAGGCCATTTTGAGGGCCTAAAAACATTTTTAGGAAAAGCACAGAGATTGGAAAAGTTCAAAACTATCTCACACACATGTTTTAAATGGCTTCCTTGGGGAGATATTCGAAAAGAGGTATTCTAATAGTCAAATGGAGATCGTATGCAAAGGTTTTGACCCCACGAGGTTAAAGGTCCAAATTATTCATTTATGCAAACACTTTGTGTACATAGTACCTGTAGGTTGAAAATACATATATATTCACTAACTCAATAAGCTGACCAAATAATCATGAAGAAGGCTCTATGTTGTCTCCACATAGCTGCAAAAAGAATTATTGTTCGATACATTTGTCAACCAATCAATAACTAAACAATTTATGTAAAGAGCCGCATATGGTACACATCATATAAGCAACATATGACAAAAAGATAACCTTCATAGGAATAATGGAAACTCAACTTTAATATCGCCAATACAATGACTACGAATATAGATGAATCATAATATAAGAATAACTCTTATTAATAAATGGAAATACCAACCAAGTTAAGGACTTCCATGTACCACTCGACCATTGATTGGGCTGAACCAAATCTCCATTTCATCCAATCTCACCTGCACCATATCCCAAGCATGAATGTTGTATTTAATTGAATAAATTAATACAAAAACATACAGGGTTTCAGAGGCTAAACCACCTCAACCCTCAACTAGAGTGTTTCCACCTCTACTGTAATACCCCTCTATTCTTTAAATTAATACCTTGTTATTTTCAGACTGTACTATTTTAGATTTGATAGCTGGAAATCCATGATGGATTAGAAATCAATGTGAACGATAAAGTTACTGTGATGTAATAAATAGTTTTATTAATAAATAAAAAGTTGGAAATTACTTAGGACAAAAATACTAGAGTTAAGAGATTATTTTCAAGGTTTTGAAACCATTATTGGTGGATAAGCTCAAAATAATCTTCCCTTACATGGCTCCTAAAAATCCCTAGGAGGAAATAGATAAGATTTAATATGATGTGAAAGAAATATCTATTATATCACTTAACTAGAGAAAGACACTAAGTGGGGTGGAATGAAGCACCATGGGAGAGAAATGAGGGCTTTATTGAAAAAGGAAAAACACATTTTTCAAAGAAAAGGGAAAGAAAGAAAGCCTGGGAAAGTGGATTGGTAGACCCAACAAGCAGGACACTGCTAACATATACTAGGGAAGGGAATTATAAAATATATTACCTAGGAATCAAAAGGGTTGATTTCTATTGGAAATCATATCTCAGCTTGGGGGGAACTAGTGGATTAGTTCATGGTCAGGAGGATAGTTTGTTTCGAGTAGTGAATAAAGTTAGATCATTTATGTATATTTGAGATATGAAAGTATTGGTCATTTATCATTGCATGTAAATAATTAAATTGGATGCATGTATGTGAACATACAATATTAAAGGCATGCATGTGAAATATGAAAATGCTTGTTTATTTTTCTTAAGCAAAATTTTCATCGGTACATTTATGTTACATATCTCATTAATGCTCATGTATGTATTTTGGTATTATATGACTGTGAATTCTCATATCTAATTAAAAAAATGTGTAGGGGTTGTTTTATTATTTATGAGGGGAAACATTATATTAAATTTATATTTTTTCTGAAAAATACGAAGGTTGGAAGTATGTCAAGAACACTAGAATTAGGTATTATCAGAAGATAAGAAGTAGGAAATATTGGTTGTAGTCAGTAATTTTTTTATACACCACCCCCATTACCTTAGATAGTCACATTACAAATTCTAGGATGCAAGCTATAGGGGGGATGCCTAATCCATAACCTGGATGTCAGGATCAAGAGCTATAGGAACCGAACAATGTAAGAATACACACCCATGGTCTACTTGAGGTGAAAAAAATAGAATTCTCTGAAGTCAAAGCTTGAGTGGTGGTAGAAATTAGAAATAAGCCACCTAATATTATTTAGTAAACTTTATATTTAGTGGTCGGTTGGAACATGGTAAACTTTGTAAACATTAGGAATCAAAACAAGCATCACCTCAGAGATGTTTATATATATACATAAAACTTTAGAATGATGATTATGCTCTAGTTTCTAAGAATTCAAAATTATATGTTAAAGTTTAACTATATTTTAGCCGCAATAAATTGCAAGTATAAAGGAATGAAAAATTATAGTTCGTCTACACCAAATTGAAAACTAAAATTAGATGTAGAAATTTTGAAATTAAATATGAATAACATATATTCATAGGATTATTTTAACCTATGAATTGAGGAATACTTACATGACAAAAAACTAAACAAATGCCTATGTAGAACAAGATAGGTTTTACGACAATGATTTTAGGGTACATATTGAAGAAGCTTAGTCTTTCCTGACAAGCCAAAGTCAAAACACAATAAAAAGTTTAATTTCTCATATGGAGGAGCTTCAAGGTAATACAGTCCTTTCCAACAAAAAAAAAAAAACACATATAGTATTGATATATAAGGAATGAACAAACCCGTCACTGGAAAAATGTGCATATTAAACATCAGAGTGCATGCTAATACAAAGAAGGTAAATAAAACAACTTTCATCTCTTATATAAGTAAAATGAATTTTCTATTACACACCAAGACATATGAATAGTATGTGCTATACAATGATTGAAGACACCATCACAGTAAATATAAAGACATGATAAAATGAAAGAAAATTAAAATTGTAATCTAATTCATGATACATTCATTGTTTTACAATATATAGAAAAGAAAAAAAAAAACGAATGACCTGGGAATTTAATATTTTCTCATGGAAAGACTGTTTATACAACATTTCATAACAAAAATAGTTAATTAAATATTTAGCAGTTAAATGCCTTGTATCCTATTTAAAAGAAAAACATTATACCTTGTATAGGATGGGGCCATTATTATAATATAAACTTTGGATATGGATTTTCCCCATGAAACAAATTTCCTTAGGAACAAAAGAAAAATTTGTATAAATCATCTTCTAATAACATCTAGAAACACGATTTGAACCCAATACATCACGATAGAGAATATAGAGATAGGGTTCCATGACCAATATGACACGGCGTGACTTGTAGAATCACGGTAGCAGTTAGCAGTGTGAGGCACGTCTTAAGTAAAATGAGGTACCCCTATTTCTAGCAACAACTTACCGACAACCACAAATTGAAGAAGGTATACAAGTAAGATCTAGTGTTCT
Organism: Pinus taeda; assembly: GCA_000404065.3. Lineage (NCBI taxonomy): Eukaryota > Viridiplantae > Streptophyta > Pinopsida > Pinales > Pinaceae > Pinus > Pinus taeda. The sequence continues at coordinate 116,035 of APFE030738976.1, read as the reverse complement.
ACCTTTGAAAAAATAATCAAAACCAACATCTAAATAACATTGTTATATAGGGGAAATGTTACATGAATGGTCAAATAAAATAGAGAATCTCTCCCCTACATATGAACCAGTGATATCCAGTAACGCTGAGAGGGAGTAGACACCAAATTATAAGCACCCAACTAAATAGGAATGCATTGCAGTGATCCAAAATAGAAAAACAATATATGGCAAGCCAATAATTGACTTTTTAGAACCCTCATCCCATATAATCAGAGGTGGTATTTCATAGTTGGTTAATTAAGTGTAAAATATTTGGGAAAATAGAAAAATATAGGGAAACAGTTATGGAGTTATTTGAACTTCTCATGGAAATGGCCTAGCCATCTTCACTACAACATCCTCCTCCCACATCTACCCAAGCAACTAGCTAGCGAAGGTAAACATGCGACGAGAGGCCACTATGATATGATTCAACCCCCTAAGTTATGTTTAGGAAGTGGAACTAATAGAAACAAACCATACAAACATTCAACATTAGCATTAGGACCCTCAAGAACCAATTGAACCTTATTTCCAACCCGCCTGTGGGTCCCATTGATCTTTTGGACCACTTGAGCTCTAAGCACTCTCATGATATGAGCATGCTAATGTCCAGGGAATTTTTTTTAACAATGTTGTGCCATTGTCTCTAGGATTTGAGCCACTTTTTCAAGCCCAGAGCCACGATAATTTTTGATAGTAGAATGAAAACTTCATAACAATAAAATACCATGGAAATTATAGTGCAAAATAATTTACTTAAATAAGACCTTCATTAGACCCCAACTAGCCATGATAGGCATTTCGTAATACATATCATGAATATGTAATCTACAGGTGTAAATAACATATCTGAGCTTAGGAGTCTCATACTTAGCTGAGAATTGCTAAGAGACATTGATGCCTCAACATATTGACTGCCATTTCATCCATTAAGTCATAGATATATTGTTCATTCATTTACAAGTAAAAACATTATGAGATCAATACATATCCACTATCAGTAAACATATATATAACCAGCATAATAGCAGTGGGAATACCAATGAAATTACAACCATCTAAACCACATATAATCCATTATAATACTCATAGAAACACAAGGAGAAATAATATCATATTGATGATGCAAAATCCAAAACCGGGATGGGAGTTCCATGTTCCACCCAACCATAGAATGGATGAGACAAAAATATCTTCATCCATTCACCCTCGTGGAGCTCACACAACACATCAAGCCAACATCATACATGGCTTCCAGAGGCCATCCACCTCAAATAGTGATTCCACCTCACAATCAGACATCACAAAACCGTCATCAGACTCATCTTTATCCAAGCCCTTCAAGGCTTCCAAAGAATTTTCACCAACCAAGTCTTCTAGGACTAGTAACTCAACCCACGGTTATCATTAGTATTATATAGCGTTTGTCCAACCAAGGCTTCCGAGACTAGTAATTCAACCAACCAAGGGCTTCCAAAGCATTTTTCCAGCCAAGGCTTCCAGAACTAGGAACTCAACCCAAGTTGTTACAGGGCTTCTAGGAACTAATAACTCAACCCAAGCTAAGGAAACATGAAAATCATCCAAAACAAAACAAGGAAATAAACCCATAATCTCCATGTCTATCTAGGAGATGGAAAGGCTAGTAAATCCACTATCAATCTAAGCAATCCTCCATGCTAGAGATAGATCACGACCAAAACCCCACATGCATATGCCATGCATGCCAAAAATAGTGAGGAAACCATACATGAAACTTGATACCTGTAAGAAAATATCATTGTAGTTGGTGACCCCGATGTCCTCTGTTGCTTTCCTGCTCTTCCTTTTAGTTCTTGCTCCAAAAATCTAAGTATGCCACACCATCCAAGAGTGATCCAAGAAAACTCTAAGTATCCGAGAGTATGAGAGAGAGAGAGAATGATGAGATAGCTCCAACAATAAACTCACAAAATGTTACAAACTTATCCTTAGAAGCCTTTTCATGAATGAGAACTCTATTTTCTTCATTTTCCATTATTTTCCTTCATTTTCCTCCTCACATGATACATGTGACCTTTCACCTCGCTTTTCTCCTAATTTCCATTATTTTCATAAATAATTGTGCCAAAGATGCCATTTGTCTTTCCAAATACTTATCCATTTCCTTTTCTAATTTCCTTAGCCATTAATCAATGACAACTAATCTACATCACTAGGATGTTTCCCAACATTTAGCTTGGAATAAGTTTCCCATCAACCGTGGTTACTATTTTTCCTTTATTAACTTTTATTACATGGAATTTTCAGCAGGGCTATTATAGAATCCTCCCCCTTGGGGGAACATTGTACTCGGTGGTCAACAATACCTATAACCATAAGAATGTTGTAAGAAAAACATACTACCGATGGAGCTTTATAAGTTAGCTCAATCAAGCATTTACAATGATCACCCTGCTAAGAAGCAAAGAAACATGACAACATAACAACATGACATCATAATAACATTACACCCATACCACTTATTAGAGCGTTATAACATATCTCATCGTGGTATTTACTTCCATGTACATATGTACATATACCAAATGTCACTAAAACATATACCAAAACATATATGAAGACATATACCAAACACCACACAAAAATTTCTTTACCTCAACCAGAAAATAAGGAAGGATACATAGCCCACATCTTATATTCCATCTCCCATGTAGCTTCATTGGGCCCAATCTTCTTCTATTTCACTTTAACTTGCTTGATTACTTAGTTCCAGAGCATGAACACTTTTTTCTACAATATACATTGAGCCTCTGGTTGGAATTCTCCATCTAGTTCCACCTTCAATACAAACTAGTCAATTATATGATAAACATATTTAACATACTTCTTAAGAAATGACACATGGAAAACATCATGTACTTTCACTGTCAGAGGCAGTGCAAGTTGATAGGCTACTAGCTCAATCCTCTCAACAATAATGATGGGTCTACAGAACCATGGTGCCATATAGGCACATGATCCAATACATAAGTAGATATTCTTTAGTTTGATGTGTAAGAATACATGTTCCCCAACTTACAAATCCTTGAACAACTTGTTCTGATCTGCATAGCTCTTCTGCCTATCTTGTGCTTCCTTTAGATTCTTCTTGATCACTTGCATTTCCTATTCCATGTCTGCCAACATGTCTGGTCCAATCAACGCCCTGTTAACTAGATCACTCCAACTAACAAGAGTATTGTAACTCTACCCATATAGTGCCTTAGACATACTCATCCTTAAATATTACTTATACCCATTGTTGTAATAAAACTCTTCCAGTGGAAAGTACTCTTCCCACTTTCGTTGTTGATGCACCACGTACATCCTCAATATGTCCTCCAATATCTTGTTGACCCTCTCTGTCTATACATATGTTTGTGAATGACAAGATGCATTAAATGCTAACTTTGTGCCAAAATATGCAAATAACTCCTTACAAAACTTGGAAGCGAAATTTGCATCCCTATCTAACACGATCTTCTTCGAAACACCATACAATTTGACCACAAATTTGATGAATACCTGTGTCATATTGGTAGCTGAGAATGTAGATTTCACTCGAATTAAATGTGAAACATTTGTCAACATGTCCACAATAACCATGATGGAATCATGTTGTCTCACTATCCTCAGCAAACCTATGATGAAATCCATGGAAATGACCTCCCATTTCCACTATGGAGTCGTAATCGCCTGTGGAAACCCATCTAGATGCGCACATTCTGCCTTCACACACTGAAAATCAAATTACCTAGCCACAAACTCTGTTACATCCCTCTTCAAGTTCGGCCAATAATAAAATTTCTTTACTACTTTTAGTGTCTTCTAATAACCGGGGTGACCTTAACATGGTTTCTCATGAAACTCCATTAATATCACCTTCTTGGGCTCACTACTATCTCTCACATAAATCATACCTTTGAAGCTAACCAATCCATCTCCTGTAAGGAAATAATCCACTTCCTGTAAGGCAATAATCCACTTGTACCAGTACTCTGTTGCAACCTATGCATAATCTCCATATATCTGACATCCTGCTGACCTAATTGCAAGATCCTATCCTATAGGTTTGTCCCATGGGAGCTCGTAGCTGCTAAGTGATTTACCTATATCCACCTACTAAGAGAATCTACGAGCATGTTCTCTTTACCTTTAATATATTTGATCTTGAAATCAAACTCATTGATCATTGCCAACCATCTAGCTTATCTAGCATTCAGATTCGATTGGTCAAACAAACACCTAACCCCAATGTGATCACTCATCAATATAAACCTCATGCCTAGAAGATAGTGTCTCCACATCTTCAATGCATGTATAATTGTTACCAACTCAAGATCTTGTGTGGGGTATTTTTCACGACTCATAGCATACCACCTATTTATCCTACATAAGGACACCACCAAGTCCTTTCCTGCAAGCATCTGTGCCTAATACAAACTCTTTGTCCAAATCTGCAATCCTTAACACTGGTGCATGTGTTTATCAACTTCTTAAGCTACTGAAAATTAGCCTCACCCTCCTCTATCCATTCAAAATTATTAACTTTACTTTGCAAAGATGTGATAGGATAAGCAATCTATGAGAAGTTCCTAATGAACCTCTTATAATAGCCTGCCAACCCCATGAAAGATATTACCCCATCTACATTCCTCGGAGGTACCCACTACATGATGGCCCTTATCCTTTTTGGATCTACTACAATTCCCTCCTTGGAGACAACATATCCCAAGTAATGTACCTTAGTCTAAAAGAAAATGCACTTCTTGAAGCTAACCAATCCATCTCCTGTAAGGCAATAATCCACTTCCTATTCTCCTGCACCTGTACCTGTACCTGTATTGATACCTCTACCTATGCCTATATTGTCACATGTACCTGTACCTTTAGTATAACCTATACTTGTACCAGTACTCTGTTGCAACCTATGCATAATCTCCATATATCTGACTTCCTGCTGACCTAACTGCAAGATCCTATCCTATAAGTTTGTCCCATGGGAGCTCATAGCTGCTAAGTGATTTACCTATATCCACCTACTAAGAGAATCTATGAGCATGTTCTCTTTACCTTTAATATATTTGATCTTGAAATCAAACTCATTGATCATTGCCAACCATCTAGCTTATCTAGCATTCAGATTCGATTGGTCAAACAAACACCTAACCCCAATGTGATCACTCATCAATATAAACCTCATGCCTAGAAGATAGTGTCTCCACATCTTCAATGCATGTATAATTGTTACCAACTCAAGATCTTGTGTGGGGTATTTTTCACGACTCATAGCGTACCACCTATTTATCCTACATAAGGACACCACCAAGTCCTTTCCTGCAAGCATCTGTGCCTAATACAAACTCTTTGTCCAGATCTGCAATCCTTAACACTGGTGCATGTGTTTATCAACTTCTTAAGCTGCTGAAAATTAGCCTCACCCTCCTCTATCCATTCAAAATTATTACCTTTACTTTGCAAAGATGTGATAGGATAAGCAATCTATGAGAAGTTCCTAATGAACCTCTTATAATAGCCTGCCAACCCCATGAAAGATATTACCTCATCTACATTCCTCGGAGGTACCCACTACATGATGGCCCTTATCCTTTTTGGATCTACTACAATTCCCTCCTTGGAGACAACATATCCCAAGTAATGTACCTTAGTATAAAAGAAAATGCACTTCTTGAGATTAAGATACAACTAATTCTCTCTTAAAAACCTCAACACTACTTCTAAACACTCGGCATGCACTTCCTCATTTTTAGAATATACCAATATTTCATCAATCAATACAATAACAAACTTATACAAATATGGATGCAACACATTATTCATCAAGCACATAAATGTAGTTGTAGCATTAGTCAAACTAAATGGAAATATAACAAAATCATAATGCTAATACCAGGTCTAAAAAGTTGGCTTGTAATACCTGTAGGTATCTAGATCTCCGATCAATCTTTGAGAACACTACTGCTCCATTCAACTGATCAAACAAGTCATCAATAATTGGTATGAAATACTTGTTCTTGATGGCCACTTTGTTCAATTTCCTGTAGTCAATGCACAATCTGAGATTACCATCTTTCTTCTTCACAAATAAGACCGGTGCGCCCCACAGTGATACACTTGGCCTAATGTATCCCTTGTCCAACATTTCCTTCAATTGTGGCTTCAATTCTACCAACTGAGGCATGCTCATCCTGTAAGGTTCTTTTGATGCCATAGCTTTTGATGCCAAAGATTCCTTTGGCACCAACTCAATAAAAAGGTCTACCTCCCTGTGAGGTGGAAACTTTGTAATGTCCTCTGGAAATACATCCTTGAACTACTATAAAACTAGGTACCTGCTCAACACTTATGTATCCTGAACTTCTTTATCTTTGTCACTAGAAATGTGAACTATAAATAACATACACCCTTTCCTATGGCTACTCTTTGCTTGCATAGTTATTAACATCCTAACTGATGTGGCTTTCTTGTTTCCTCGTAAGACTCTTGGTTTTCCATTGTCATAAACACACTCAATGGCTTTGTCATAATAATCCAGCTTAGTTCTATGAATATAAAACCAATCCATGCCCAACAACATACTCTATGATCCCAATGGTAATACATTCAAACATGTTGCGATAGGCATACCATTCAAATCAAATGCACAAGATATTAGCCAATGGTGAACTCAATTCTTGGTATGTATAGCCAACTCCACTAACCAAGATTCTACATGAAATTCCTTACTCAAACCCAACTTATCCACCAAGGTTCTTTTGATGCCAAAGCTTTCCCTGACACCAATTGAATAAAAAAATCTACCTCATTCTGAGGTGGAAACTCTATAATGTCCTCTAGAAATACATCCTTGAACTACTATGAAGGTACCTTCTCAACTCTTACGTATCCTCAACTTCCTGACCTTTGTCACTAGAAATGTGCACTACAAATAACATACACCCTTTCCTATGGCTACTCTTTTCTTACATTGTTATAACCATTCTAACTGATGTGGATTTCTTGTTTCTGCATAAGACTCTTGGTTTTCCATTGTCATGAACACACTCAATGGCTTTGTCATAACAATCCAGCTTAGTTCTATGAATATAAAACCAATCCATGCCCAAAAAAAAAACTCTATGATCCCAACGGTAATACATTCAAATGTGTTGCAATATGCATACCATTCAAATCAAATCCACAAGATCTTACCCAATGGTGAACTCATTTCTTGGTACCTCTAGCCAACTCCACTAACCAATATTCTACATGCAATAAATTACTCAAACCCAACTTATCCACCAAGTCAAGACTAACATAGTTATAATTACATCAATGTTCAATGAAAATAAACATAATTTGATCACAAAGCTTATCGTCCATCTCAATGCTAGATGCTTGATGGTCTGCGTGTTTATTATCCAATGCTACATAGATGCGAGGAACTATGTGACCAACATCCTCAATAGATTGTGCATCATGTGCATTATATATCTAATGCTTACCACTCCGATTCTATGAACAATCTCTCCTACAATGATCTTTTCCACATGTCCAACACTCTATAGGCTTCCAGCTTGCACCCTTATTCTGCTCCTAAGATGAATGTCCATGTCCTCTATCTGATGCATTGAACTTCTTAGATGGTTCAACATTCTCTTTATTATCTGTACCCTAAGGTATTATTCACTTTTTATCCCATTTTCCTTTGTTATTTTTATTACCTTTCCAGTCTATCTTAGTCTCAAATCCGCACTTCGATTATTCATAACAATGCATTAACTTTCAAATGGACTCCTCCAATGGTCTAGGTTCATCAAACTCAATCCTATCTCTAAATGAAAATAATAATCCACTAATGAACCTCTGAATCTTGGCCTTTTCCTTTGTGAGGTATGGTAAATACCTCAGTAACTGCAAGAACCTACTAGTGTACTCATCATCCATCATGGATCCCATCTTTAGCTCATAGAATTATTTTTCCCTGTCATAAAAGTATCTCTCCAATAGATACTTCATCCTTAATACCCACTCAAACTCACTCCAAATAAAGTCTTCCTCATGAATACATATGGCATTCTTCACGTCTTCCCACCAAATCTATTCTTTACCTTTGAGACTGAATGTAGCTACCATGGATTTCATGTTCTCTAAATAGTCATGTAACCTAAATAACTTCCTCATGCCAAGCAACCATTCCTCGACATCATGTGATTTCTTTGTCTCTCCATCAAAAGTAGGTGGATTTTGTTTCTAAAATTCATCTATACAGTATCCCATATCACTCCTCATGTAAGGATGATAACGATAACAATCATAGTGCCTATTTGAATGAGAACTACAATAATACCTATGTATATCCCTCCTTGTTATACGGGAATAGTGTCTACACGGATGCTGCTATTCCCACTAACATGGGTGGCTATCTCAGAACCAAACAATCAAAGTCTACTATTGATTCCTTTTATGAAAATAGATGAGAGGAGAACCAAGAGGGCCAACTTGAGTCTTGCGCTCGATTCCCTCTCCCTCTTGATAGAGTTTTGCTACTCGCTCTTTGTCTGCTCAGCTTCAAAAGGACCTATAGAATCACAACAACATACTACTATGCAAGAAAGCAGGATCTAAATTCATAAATAATGCAGGATCAGATGTACATTAACCATATACAAGCATATATAAACTAGTACACCAGAATATGGAAGGAAACAAGAATAGCTTTATTCAGATAAAAAGTAGCAAGAGGATTACAACCATGAGCAGCTCTGACCCAGCATCATCCTCCAGCAAGGAAGCCCTTCTTTTACCTCAAGCAAAGCAAAATCACCCAACACTGTGAATATACACCAAAATACCAACAACACTTCTCTATAAGTTACAAAATTCCAGCCTCCGGATCTCTGTGAAGAAGGATCCATATCTAGATGATTACAGAGAGGTGAGTCATCTTTTGGGATCTTGATTAGTTTCTTCTCTTTGATAGTTCCTGCTTCCACTTGGAGAATGAAGATCTCTTACTCATCCCTGGTCGAAAATGGAGTGGCAAAGTGTCAGAGGGGAAAGCTTCTGGAAGATTCCATGATCTTCCACCTCGCATTTTGGTCCCTGCCATTTGTCCATTCCCGACCATCGCACCCTACAGAGGAGAAAAATAGTATGCATCGCACCTTGTACATTGGGAAGGTGATATGCATCACACCCACTACATGGAGCTTTCAGTATGGTCCAGTTTTGACCATTTATGAGCAGTTTTCAGTGGAGAACTTCTGGGAGATGATGTAATTAGTTGACCTTGTTCCTTTAGGCAGTGAGGCAACCCTTTTAGGGACTTAAGCGCCCTCAGTTTATGGACATTTGTGATTGGGGTTGAAGTGACCAAAAATGTCTATAATAGTTTCCCCCTAAAGCATGAGGTCGTTAATCATTTTTTATGTCGGGTGAAATGCTTTACTATTAGGATCTGAAGCTTTTCTGAGCTGGGAGGCAACCTGTAATAAGATACAATACAATTCATTATTTGACAACATCTTTTCATGATCTAGCTGAGGCGGGAATTCCCATGCTCAGCTTTATAAACTCATTTTCATGTACAGAGGACAAACGATCGTTTGTGTGAGGGACTGATGATATGGACACATCATCCTTTGATTTGGATGATCATCTATTTGGCAATGATGTACACTGGATGTTTTTATATTCCTGAATATATCGCAGCCCGGATGAATGAAACTAGATCTGGGGTCTTCAAACTCGGCCAATCTTCACTCGAAGTACAAGTCGATCCATGTGAAAAATGTTTTGGATTCGAACATGGAAAGACATCGCCTGATTACCATCCAATGGTATAAGTTGTTAATAGGCGTGAGAGGAATCACCAACAATGACAATGACCCTCAAGGTACTACAGTACAATTTACGTGGTGTGAAAAAGGGACTTGGCGTTGAAAACCATGCAAAATCTCTCAGTCAAAGGCCATTGATGTAAACCTGTCGCCGAAAGTGAGAAACTTGCCATTAAGGCATGCAAGCTTCAAAGTAATGAAAGGGTTGTTCCTAAGTCAAATTCTTGTATAATGAGCTGATGTAGACAAGAAGTGACCTGTCGCAGGAGGGCCTTAATGAATCCCACATCAACGACACAGAACGAAGCAAATGATTTTGGAGGTGAAAACAAACTGACGATATGGGGCTCAAGGTGGCGATCATGAAGGAATGAAGCATGAATGTATTGCAGTGGGTGAGACTCAAGTGAATTGTCTGAATTACTTCTCTTGAACATATCAGTGACACTGACGATGGATTGGTAGCGTTAACCCCAGAGATGGATGGTGTGACGGACCAATGGTGAAGACCAGTGAACGGAACAACCCAACCCGGCATGGATGCAGAAGGAAAGTGTCATGTTCAAGAGCGACTTGCTACCAATAAAGTTTCTTCTTGTTTTCTTCCACATTTTCCCCAGTCATTGCTGACCAGTACCTCTTTATTTTTGTCAAGCTTGAGGAGGATAACATATGCTTTTTCTATAATCCACCCTTCAGGCGAGCCTGTCACTATATTTTAGCGAGCCTAGCGACAGTGAAACTCGTTCTTCTCCTGTTGGATGAGTTTGTTGCTATTAGTTTTAACGAGCTTAACGATAAAGATAACTCGGTCTCTTTCAATTTTAGAGAGTCTGAAATAAATGGAAAGAAGACTCCAAAGATTCTTTTTCGTTGTATAATCCCTTAAGTCTGAAAAAGCGTAAAATAATACAAAAGGGATGAATTTTTGATAGTTTTAACGAGCCTAACAAGACAAGCGCTCAATATTTTTGTTTAATAATCCCTCAGATCCAAAAAGATTAAAATCTAGAGGAGGGATAGTGCTTCCGATGCCTTTTAACGAGCTGGAGAGGCCAATTGCTAAGCAATCCTTTCATATTTTACGAGTCAAGTGAAAAGAGCTTAAAGAAGACTTGTTTTCGAGGAACGAGTGATAGTTTCGGGTAGCAGCTGATTCCAGGTAAGATTTGGAATTTTCCAATCACAGTAGTGTTACAAGGATGGCTAGCAGAATCACTCTTCGCAAATGTCCCTCGAAAGGGTAAACAATCATATGGGGGTGAATGATCGGCTAAAAACAGAGTGGAGGTCATGGCGAGAACACAACCAAGGCTCAAAAGTTGGCGATAAGGCATTCACAATGGTTATTTACCCGTTCATTTTTTAATGAGCTTAAACATGGGGAGAAACACTTTCTCATGGCTTATGTTTATTTTTTAACGAGCTTGAAGTATGTGCTAAAACTGCTCGTGGAGAGTTTATTTTTTAACGAGCTTGAACCCTATGACAACATTGCTCACGAGTCGTATGATAAAAATGTCTCATTCGAGATGCTATTTTGAAGTGGCTTACATCTCTAAAGCTTTGCCATGAATCCTTTCTTTATGCAAGTTAGGAAACGACTAGCCTTACGGGTTTAAAAGGTTAGAGGTCCTACAAATTTTAAAAGTAAATAGCCGCTCTTCACTCGCATGCAGAAAGGTTTGCATGCCCCCAAGTATAGCGAAAAAATTCCAGGCTACCAAGAAAGTTCTATAAGCGTAGAAAATAAAATTCTTTCTCAGCGATGTCTATCGAAACAAACAAAGGGGAGCCGAGTCACTCATCATAACTTTAACGAAAGTATCTTATTCCAGTCTATTCCCATTTTCCTGTCAGGACAGGTTCGCCAGACTAGTCATATATCCTTTGTAGAAATAAACCCTATACCCAAGGTTTTCCTGCCGATGCAGACCAGGGTGCATGCCCCCTGGGTTTCAGTCACATCTTCCTTAATCACTCGCGCTCATCAGGTGGACGGACTGGAGATAGATGAGAAATTTCTTACGTGAAAAGACCATTCAGGGATGGAATTTAACTATTTATGATGTGTGAACTGGGGAATGACATTTGGTCTACGAGCTTAACCATTTTGCCTTCATGCGGAAAACACATTAATCTAAAGAGTGAGGAGACGATGGCTCCCATGCAATAAATATAGTCGTTTCCAAGGAGTAGATTGTAATCTAAAGGTCCATGAACTACCATAATGCTCATTTGAACAGATTTCCTTCTCAAAGTAATGGGTACATTTGGAAGGATCCCTAAAGGTCCACTACTTCCTTTGTCGAAGCCTGTTAGATTTCTCATTTCAGGAAAAAGCAATGGTGAACCAAGTGCTTTCTAAGCAATTGAGGTAAGGATACTCACAGAAGCCCCTTCATCAATGATGGTACCAACCATGACCATTATGTAAGCTTGTACAATAATTTTGAAAGGTACACTGGCTGGTAAACAGGGTCTGCCTAATAGATTCCAGTCGAAGGAAACCACTAGGTTGCTTGGTGGTGGGACCGAATAGACTGCCGGGTAGGACTCTGATGAACTTCCTTCCTGCGATAAAGGAACGGGGTATTTCCCCCAAGCTCATCGGAGTTGGTTTTGATGAAAAGAATTTGAACGGTGTCGTTCTCTTTCTCTTCAGTGATGGTATCATTCGAAGATGAACACTCTGAAGGAAATACCAGGTCAACTGCCATATAGACCCTTTGAATTTCGTCTGGTATGGATTCCAAAGGTTCATTTTCAACGATAGGTGCTTCGGCTGACCACAAGGATGGGTCAGCCAGATTTTCAACTAGTGGAGGACTTGGCAAGAGTTTTTGATATCCAAGAGGAAGTCGTAACGGTGAAACTAGATGATTATCTAAAACTCTTTTAGCCTCTTCAAGGAAGGTACAACGGTGGACGGCGTGATCGCCTTCACACAACTTACAAGGAAGTTTAGGATTCCTTTTATGTCCATGTGCTTCACTTTCACTGGTTGACGGTGAGAATTCAACATGATCGCCAGAGGTTGATGCTACCAGATGGTGCAAACGAGGAGACCAGTCCCTTAAGATCCCAGGGATGCAAGGACAATCTCGATGATAGTGGTCTCCATTACAAATGGCGCAAGGAGATTTAGGTTTTGACTGTGTGGTGTGTGGATTTTCGCTAGACGATACTTGGTTGTTCCCTTTCGATTTGGTTCCTTTTTCTTATTTTTTTTTCTCTTTCTGCTTCTTCTTCTTCTCATTTACTTGAATTTTAACTTTATCGGCTTTGTCAAACGAAGAGGAAGGAGGAGAAGGAGAATCAGATGAAGTAGAAGGTTGGGAGGCAACTCTAGTGTCGTCTAGTTGCTGGTTAGATTGTTCGGGGATTTGTGGGATTCTGAACGACAGAGGTAGAGAAGAGCCAGACTGGCAAACCAATTGTCAATCCTGGAAGTGACAAAGTGGCCATATGGGGTGGACCAACATTCCCCAAGATAGGAAGGGACTAGGATTTCCTTCACGAGGAAATCCTTGGTGGTAGACTCCATTTTCTCAACCTGAAGACAACGGCAGAATTTGTGACGTTTCCAATTTAAAATAAAATTTTTAGATGCTTGGACAACAATTGTCTTTTCAATTTTAAAAGAGTCAAGAAAAAAAAAAATATGCACTTAGTGCATTCAATTTATTGAGCTTGAAGTGACAAGCGCTAAGGGACCTTTCCCTTTAAGGAGTCTAAAAAGGAGCAAAATGGACTTCTCTGGAGATCTAGGTAGAGAGGATTACCAAACCAATCATAAAACTGCAGAATACTTTTTACGGTACGACAGTCAGTCTTCCCGAATGTTGTGTTCAGTGCATTACGATCGATAGGGTAGCAAACATGGCTTCCTAAGGATAAAGGATGCAACCTATAGTGGTCTCCCAATATATAAGCGACAGTACGTGGGAGCACAAGTCCGTACTAGCACTTGCCATCTCAGAGTGGAGGAATCACCCAACCAGCACTGAAAGCAACAGTTACCAGGCTTTACGATGTCGGAATACGTCTCTAGCCTAGACCTCTAGATGTTGTGTTAAGTTCCAAAGCATTGTTAGATTCATTGAGATTTATTTTAAGTTGATCTTGCTTAACAGTTTTCCATTCAGGTTCACCACGTTATGTATCTATAATTCCTAAATGCAGTCTAAGATGATAAACAAACGTTTTATCTTCTTTTAGCAATGAAAATCCTAGCTACTAAGGGGAAGAAAGTCAATCATCTTTTCTTCACAAAGCACAGAGCACACGCTAATATGCACATTCCTAAATCAAGCCAAGCATTCAAGATGAAAATACACTTGCATGTATTGGTTTTCAGTTCTCTTAATGTGTAAATGACACTAAGAAAACTATGTGCAAAACTAAATTACTTTTAAAGCGACTGTACTTAACAAAATTCTTTTTCAAAACGAAGTGAAAACAAGAGAGACACTTTGCGATTTTGAAATGGAAATTGCTTTTCGACACTTTAAAACTTAGTAAATAAAATCTTATGCAATAGTAACCATATAATCAACTACCTAAAACAATGGGATTGCTTTCTAAAACTGAAAACGACAGCTACGACACTTTCAGATCTAGAGACGACAGTTCGACTATGTTACTTTTTGCAAAAGAGAACTAAAACGATGCACAATACATAAAAAACGTTTATAGTTCTTTGCACTAAGGAGGCGGAATAATGCAAGAGAAGGGGGTATTCACAGAAGCACATTGATTACATACAGAAAAAGCTCTTGAATAAGACTAAAAACAGTGAGAAAAATCCACAGTCGGAGTGCAAAATCAATCCTCCCTGACCATCACACCTGTTACATAGTGAACTCAGTATGCAACGTAGTTACTCCATTCAGGAAGTGCGATGCATACAGGCTGCCTTGAAGGTATGGTGCGATGGTTACAGTGTGAGACTTTGAACGAGACTTCACTCACAGTTTGCAGTTTAGTTCAGGTGTTTAAGCTGAATAAGTACAGATCAATGTATGTAAAAACACAGGGGTGATTTAAGAGGTTACTAAAGCCACCACTCAGGGAAATTAGATTGCTTGTAGATCTATTGTTTAATTTATAAACAAAAACCTAGAGATTGACTAAAGCATCATTCATCTACTTTGCATTTGTATGACAAATGCAGTTCAAAGGCTAGCTGGCTTGACTTCAGGCTCCGTCTGTATGTTTATAAAATAAGCAAGGATAGATAAGCTAACAAGTGATCTAGTCACTCCCAAGTGGAGTCGCCATTTTGTTATATGGGAATAGTGTCCACATGGATGCTGCTATTCCCACTAAGATGGGTGGCTATCTTAGAAACAAACAATCAAAGTCTATTATTGATTCATTTTATGAAAATAGATGAGAGCAGAACCAAGAGGGCCAACCTCAGTCTTGCGCTCGATTCCCTCTCGTTCTTGATAGAGTTTTGTTACTCGCTCTTTGTCTGCTCAGCTTCAAAAGGACCTATAGAATCACGGCGACATACTACTATGCAAGAAACTAGGATCTAAATTCATAAATAATGCAGGATCAGATGTACATTAACCATATACAAGCATATATAAACAAGTACACCAAAATATGTAAGGAAACAAGAATAACTTTATTCAGATAAAAAGTAGCAAGAGGATTACAACCATGAGCAGCTCTGACCCAGCATCATCCTCCAGCAAAGAAGCCCTTCTTTCACCTCAAGCAAAGAAAAAACACCCAACACTATGAATATACACCAAAATACCAACAACACTTCTCTATAAGTTACAAAGTTCCAGCCTCCGGATCTCTGTGAAGAAGGATCCATATATAGATGATTACAGAGAGGTGAGTCATCTTTTTGGATCTTGATTAGTGTCTTCTCTCTGATAGTTCTTGCTTCAACTTTGAGAATGCAGATCTCTTAGTCATCCTTGGTCAAAAATGGAGTGGCAAGTGTCAGAGGGGAAGCGTCTAGAAGATTCCATAATCTTCCACCTTGCATTTTGGTCCCTGCCATTTTTCCATTCCCGACCATCACACCCTACAGAGGATCAAAATAGTATGCATCGCACCCTATACATTGGGAAGGTGATATGCATCGCACCCTCTGCATGGAGCTTTCAATATGGTCCAGTTTTGACCATTTATGAGCAGTTTTCAGTGAAGAACTTCTGGGAGATGATGTAATCAGTTGACCTTGTTCCTTTAGGCAGTGAAGCAACCCTTTTAGGGACTTAATATCCCTCAGTTTATGGACACTTGTGATTGGGGTTGAAGTGCCCAAAAATGTCTATAACACTCCTCCTATCGAGAGTGTCCAACAATCTGCCATCTCTGATCATGTCATCTTGATCTAACCTGTGACCACCATGTGACCTACTACCATATGCCCCATTAGTTATGTCCTCCTACTCATAGTTGATCTAGCATGGTCCATGTCGCTACAAATCTAACAAACTCTAAAGTATTACTGCATTTACCTCTGCTTGTTTCTCCTATGCCTGCATGATTATGACATTATATGCCTTACAATTCCTTATTTATTCCATTAAACTTGTCAAGATATCTGATAAATAAGAAGAGCTAAAAACACCATACTACTCATTTGATTCATAGGGAGAGTCTTTGTAATCTACCATCTTGCTAGACATTTCATATATCTTTCTTCAAGGTATATTATGTCAGTGAAACCAAATCACAATGAACTAATGTAACTTTGTATAGCTCAGGGAGGCTACCATGTCTGCAAGATCAAAAAATAATTGTGATACACGTATAACACAATCATGAAAACATATAGAAACATACCACATATTACTATAACCATGCAACCATCATTCTAGCTAGGGACGATTCATCAATGCATGACCTTAACAATAATGCATACCACGACCTCATGCATTACAACAACAATTACATCATTGTACACTTGACAACAAGAAAAAAATAACGTGAATAAGAAATACATAACTAACCACACATGCATAAACACATGTAATCAAGAATAAATGAACAATAATTGTAACCAATCCTACAAAAATGATACATGCAACCAAGCATACAAGAATGTAACGAAACATAGAAGAATGTAACCAAGAGTATAAAATGATAGATATAAGCCACATATAACATGTAACCATTCATACAGTCACAATGATGCACTCCACAATAACAACATCAACTTCCACATGAAGACATCACTACAACCATGATCAACATCATGCGAATTCAACAAGCACATGGAAATCAAGTGTAAAAGACACACATGTAACTAACATGCATGCATGACCAACACACAAACCATCTAGTCTAAGGGGTGAATCATGCTATAATACCATTCTGTAACACCCTTCGCCTACATCTACCCAAGCAACTGGCGAGCCAGGGTAAATATGTGACAAGAGGCCAATATGATATGATTCAACCTCCTAAGTCACATTAAGGAAGTGGAATCCATGGAAACACACCATAGAGACATTCAACATCAGTATTAGGATCCTCAGGAACCAACCCAATGTTTATGCCAACCAACCCCTAGGTACCACTGGGATTTTGGACTATTTGACCTCTAGATTCTCTCATGCTATGGGCATGCTAGCGTCAAGGGACCTTTGGATGCTCTCATAGACCTACAAGACAGCTTCCAGGGACCTTTTTGCATAGTTTTATTCCAATGTCCTTGATATTTGAGCCACTTTTTCAATCCCCGAGCTGAGGCACTGGAAAAAATAGAATGACATATTGAGAATAGTAAGATAACAAGGAAATGAAAATGAAAAATAAATTACTTGAATAAGACCTTCACTGGGCCCCTACTAGCCGTGACAGGAATTTGGTCAAACATATCATGAATATGTCATCTACATGTGTAAATAACATATCTCAGCATAGAGGTCTCATACTTAGTTGAGAATCACTAAGAGTTATTGATGCCTAAATGCATTGACTTCCATTTCATCCATTAGGTCATATGTACACTATCCATTCATTTATGAGTAAAAACATGATGAGATCCATACCTAACGACTGTCAAAAATCATATATATAACCAACATAATAGCAGCAAGAATACCAATGAAATCATAGTCATATAAACCACATATAATCCAGTATAATACTCATAGAAATACAAGGAGAAATAACCTCATACTGATGATGCAAAATCAAAACTTGGGATGGGAATTCCATGTTACACTCGACTGTAGAATCGCTGAGCCAAATATCTCTTCAATCATTCACCCACATGCCATATTCCAAGCATGAATGTAGGATCTCATATAATACATCAATCCAAAACCATACAGGGCTTTGAGAGGCCATCCACCTCAACCCATCAAACATTGATTCCACCCCATGGCCGGACGTCATAAAACCATCATCAGATTGGTATGTATCCAAGCCTTCTAGGCCTTCCAGAGCATTTGTTCCAACCATGGCGTCCAAGATTAGTAACTCAACCCACAGTTGTCGCTGGGCTTCTAGAGCATTTGTCCAACCAAGGCTTCCAGGACTAGTAACTATACCCACCAAGGGCTTCTAAATCATTTGTCTAACCAAGGCTTCTAGGATTGGTAACTCAACCCAAGATGTTACAGGGCTTCCAAAGCAGTTGTACAGCCAAGGCTTCCAGGAACTAATAACTCAAAACAAGCTAATAAAACATGAGAACCAACCAAAACCAAACAACGAAAAACCTAAAATATCCATGTTTATCTAGCAAATGGTAAGGTTATGCAATCCTCCATGCCAGTGATAGATCATGACAAAAAATCCACATGCATATGCCATGCACACCGAAACTAGTGAGGAAGCCATACATGCAACTCAGCACCTACAAGCCAATACCATTGTAGATTTTGATCCTGGTGTCCTCTTGCACTTTCAAACTCTTCCTTTTCCTTCATGCTCCAAAAATCCAAGTATTCCACACCCTCCAAGAGTGCTCCAAGAAATCTCTAAGTATCCAAGAGTATGAGAGAGAGAGAATAATGAGAGAGCTCCAACACTCAACTGACAATAGTTTACGAACTGATCCTCTGAATCCTTTTTATGAATGAGTCCTCTATTTTCTTCATTTTCCATTATTTTCCTTCATTTTCCTCCTCAAATGAAACATATGACCTTCACCTCCCTTTCCTCCTAATTTCTATTACTTTCATAAATAATTCTTCTAAACAATCCATTTTCCTTTCCAAAGCCTTAGTCAGTTCCTTTTCCAATTTCCTTAGCCATTAATCAATCATAAGTGGTCCCCATGATTATGATTTTTCCTAACATTTACCTTGGAATAAGTGTCCCATCAACCATGGTTATTATTTTCCCTTTATTAACTTTTTTTACATCAAATTTTCACCATGGTTGTTACATATGCACTACCAAGAGTAAGTATTGTAAGCAGGATAAAAGGAAGGGTTTTTCTAGTACCCATGGGTAAATTAATTGAACCTAAATAAAATGAAAAAAACATGCACATAAACTATCTTATCCCTAAAATCTTATCACCTACGTAGAGTGTGCTATAGAAACTACTTGTGGCTAGTGTGTTTCCCAAAAGGTGTCGATGTTGTTTCCTCTTAGTATGTCGGAAAGAAATATGAAAGAGTGAAAGGAGATGGTTAGTCAAACATGGAAGGGAAAATAGATAGATAAGTTAGAAAAACAAATCTTTACCTATACCTAGCAGAGAATGACATTGAGTTGTAGAGGGGTAGCTCTACCATGCATCCCTAAAAAACCATTGTTCCCAACAACATAGAACCACTCATGTTGGTGCCAAGGGAGTATGACACCATCCCAAACTTGGCAAGGGACCAAATGGGAATGGGAAGGAAACAAAAGGAAGGGTTATGGTTTTCAAGATGTAACCTCTAGCCTTAGATTGGAAGAACCCAATCTCCCCCGTTCATAATTATCAAAATCTAACAATCACGTGAAGATCGAGGTGAATTGTAAATGCATGGAATTTCATAGTTCATGCACAAATATTAATAATTATTAATTATGACTAAATTATGCCATGTATATATAACAAGAAGATCTTCTAAATGTAATAAAAAATAACTTTATCTACCTTCAAATGGATATACATATATTCAACTCTCCTTCCTTAGGCATAAGATATTCCATTGCTAAGGGTATGTAACAAATTTGGAAAATCTTTGAGAGCTATTAATTTTAAGAATAATTATTAGGATTACTTGAACATTCCTAGCATGAAAGGTACCTTAGAGGAAATGATGTAGTACATCTAGTTTATAATAAAACAATGAATATTCCTATCTCCATACAATTCGAAAAAAAACATTATGGAAAAACAAGTTTGTGATAGATGGTATCAAAGAAACAACTTCAAAAACTAGGCTGGAAGGGATTCACCGCACTAAAATATAGTTATCTACATAATTGAAAAATTGAGATGTAATACTAGTTTGTGTTGTCCATAAGGTACTCAAGCGAACCATGTTACAACATCAAATGACTAAGTCTCTTATTCCACCTACAACTGAAGGAGAGGAAATATATGTAAGGTTTGGGGGAGGAAACACCCCACCAATAACTCATTTTATAGATATTATCATAGGTTTACATCAATATTTGGTTCACCTCAGAAACAATAATGAACTCCTTATAAAGGATAGTGAAGAATAGGAGCAGATGATAAGGGATTTAACCTAAAAGTCTAGCCATATAATAAGAGAAACATAAGCACTCTAATGAAAAAATGTTGGGATGGAATCAGAAAAGTTTGAAAGTGGAAATGATTCAGAAAAAACTTATCCACAAACATAGAAAAGGAAAAATAAAGTGGAGTTACAAGGAGAGTTCATAAAAATAAATCCTTCTACCTTTGACGATGAAAAGGAGGATGCAGAGGAAAAGGAGGAGACTGAAGAGGCCTAGCTCCTTAACATGACAAAGTGCTTCCAATTTTATGAGTATGAGAGAAACCTAATAGAAAAATTGGTCATTTATAAGTTGTAAGGTAAGGTTTCTCTCTAGTGGGAATACGTCAAAAATATGCATGCCTTGGAGGAAATGATAGTTTCCTCAGAGGATTTTCATAAATAGTATAAGTCTTGAAACCTGAATAAATGATATTATGATGATCAAGCAAAATAGTTCCATGAGTTAAGACTCGGACAATTAACTATGGAAAATTTTGTGTCTATAATTAAAAACAAATCAGGTTATTTCCCTTATATTAAATAAGAGAAAGCCAAGATGGAAATGTTTTTGAACTTCCCACCAGTCTTTTACAAGGAAAGGATTGAGTTTGACAATCCTAAAACCATCGACGAAGTGGAAAGAAAAGACCCAGTATGTTATCAACATTTCAAGGAAATAGGAGAAGGCTAAAAACCTTGAAAAAGTAAGGACATAAGTAAATCTATAATGGGAATAAAAATACATATTCCTAGATAACATAAAAAAAGGAAAGTACTTTCAGAGGAAAAAACTCAACAAAGGTACTTCAAGCCATCCAACACAATCTCAAATGGATCCAAGCCCATGGATTTAAATAGTAAAATGGTGGGAGGAGTGAGAGGGAAAGAGCCACTAAAATTTTGGGGGTGTGGTGAACCTCATTTGTTGAGGGACTACCCCCATAACCCCAATTCGATTCAAAACATGCAAGCTATTCATGAACAAACAACAGTGAATGATATTGCTAGGAATATTCCAAGGATAAGTGCAACATTGGAGATAGACAAGAAGAGCACCAATCCACCATGATCGAGGTTGACGTTATGATTTCAAACCATTCTGTTTATGTCTTAATTGATCTAGGGACTAGCTTAAGTTATATTAGTCATCAAGAAGTGGAAAAATGAAAATCAAAAACTGAAAAGTTTAATACTGCATGGTTAGTACAATTAGAAACCAACATTATGGGGAGGATAACTAGCCAAGTAAAACAATGTCCCACAGATTTAAGAGGTTGTCCCGAGGAAGTAAACTTCACTATACTTCCCTTAGGATCATACAATGTTTTAATAGGTATGGATTGGTTGGAAAAAACCATTGTTGCCAACAACATAGAACCAATCATGGTGGCGCCAAGGGTGTATGACACCATCCTAAAATTGGCAAGGGACCAAATGGGAAAAGGAAGGGAACAAAAGGAAGGGTTAGGGTTTGCAAGATGTAACCTCAGACCTTCTATTGAAAGAACACAATCTCTCCCGTTCACAATTATCAAAATTTGACAATCATGTGAAGAGCCACGTGAACTGTAAATGCTTGGAATTTCGTAGTTCATGCATGAATAACAACAATTATCAATTACAACTAAATTATGCCATGTATATATAACAAGAGGATATTTTAAATGTAATAAAAAGTAACTTTATCTACCTTCAAATGGATATACATATGGCCAACCCTCATTCCTTAAGCATAAGATATTCCATTGCTAAGGGTAAGTAACAAGATTAGGAAAATCTTTGAGAGTTATTGATTTTAAGAATAATTATTAGGATAAAATGAACCTTCCTAGCATGAAAGGTACCTTAGAGGAAATGATGTAGTACATCTAGTTTACAAAAAAAATAATGAATATTCCTATCTCCATACAATTAAAAAAAAACCATTATGGAAAAACAAGTTCGTAATAGATGGAATCAAAGAAGCAACTTCAAAAACTAGGCTGGAAGGGAACCATCACACTAAAATATAATTATCTACATAATTGAAAAATTGGGATGTAATACTAGTTTTTGTTGTCCATAAGATACTCAAGTGAACCATGTTACAATATGAATTGACTAAGTCTCCTATTCCACCTACAACCGAAGGAGAGGAAATATTTGTAAAGTTGGCAGGAGGAAACACCTCACCAATAACTTGTTTTACATATATTATCATAGGTTTACATCAATATTTGGTTCACCTCAGAAACAATAATGCATGCCTCCTAAAGGATAGTGAAGAATAGGAGCAGATGATAGGGGATTTAACTTAAAAGTCTAGCCATATAACAATAGAAACGTAAGCACTCTAATGAAAAAATGTTGGGATAGAATCAGAAAAGTTTGAAAGTGGAAATGATTCAGAAAAAATTTATCCACAAACACAGAAAGGGAAACATAAAGTGGAGCTGCAAGGAGAGTTCATAAAAATAAATCCTCCTACCTTTGATGATCAAAAGGAGGATGCAGAAGAAAAGGAGGAGGATGAAGAGGCCTAGCTCGTTAACATGATAAATTGTTTCCAATTTTATGAGTAGAGAGAAACCTAATGGAAAAATTGGTCATTTATAAGTTGTAAGGTAAGGTTTCTCTCTAGTGGGAATACGTCAAAAATATGCATGCCTTGGAGGAAACGATAGTTTCCTCAGAGGATTTTCATAAATAGTATAAATCTTGATACCTGAATAAATGATATTATGATGATCGAGAAAAATAGTTCCATGAGTTAAGACTGGGACAGTTAACTATGGAAAAGTTTGTGTCTATAATTAAAAACAAATTGGGTTATTTCCTTTATATTAAAGAAGAGAAAGCCAATATGGAAATATTTTTGAACTTCCCACCACTCTTTTACAAGGAAAGGATTGAGTTTGACAATCCTAAAACCATCGATGAAGTGGAAAGAAAGGATCCAGTTTATTATCAACATTTCAAGAATGGAGGAGAAGGTTGAAAATCTTGAAAGAGTAAGGACATAAATAAATCTACAATGGGAATAAAAATACATAAACCTACATAACTTAAAAAAAGGAAAGTACCTTCAGAGGAACAAATTCAACAAAGGGACTTCAAACCAACCAACACAATCTCAAATGCAATCCAAGCCCATGGATTTAAACAATACAATGGTGGGAGGAGTGAGAGGTAAAGAACCACTAAAATGTTGGGGGTGTGGCGGACCTCATTTTTTGAGGGACTGCAATCATAACCCCAAGTCGATTCAAAACATACAGGCTATTCATGAAGCAAAAACAGTGAATGATATTGCTAGGAATATTCCAAGGATAAGTGCAACATTGGAGGATAGAGAAGAAGAGCACCAATCCACCATGATCGAGGTTGAAGTTATGATTTCAAACCATTTCGTTTCTGTCTCAATTGATCTAAGGACTAGCTTAAGTTATATTAGTTGTCAAGAAGTGGAAAAATACAAATTTAAAATTTAAAAGTTTAATACTGCATGGTTAGTACAATTAGAAACCAACATTATGAGGAGGATAACTAGCCAAGTGAAACAATGTCCCATAGATTTAGAAGGTTGTCCCGGAGAAGTAAAATTCAATATACTTCCCTTAAGGTCATATGATGTGTTAATAGGTATGGATTGGTTGGAAAAAATGGAGTTGTTGTAAGTTGTTTAGAGAAACTATTAAGTTATATAAGTTAGGAGGGACAAACTCAATTAATAAAAAGCATATTGAAACAGTTAGATAGATATGAGTTGTGCCATTGAAAAATAATACCATAAAAGGGTGTTATTTACTCACAGTGTATGTTGAGACAAGTGAGCAACAAACAAAAAAAAACAAAATCTAGATGCCCTTCCAATTATTAAGGAATTTTTGGATGTTCTTGAAGAGGAAATTTTAGGTTTACCTCCCCACATAGACATATTTTTCCATTGATATAGTACCATGAGAAACCATAGTGTCTAGAGCTCCTTATCGAAAGAGTATTCCCGAATTGATAGAGTTCAAGATGTATCTAAAAGAATTACTCGATAAGGGCTATATTAGACCCAATATTCTCCATTGGGGGCTCTTGTGTTATTTGTGAAGAAGAAATATGGCACATTCAAAATTTGCATTGATTACCAAAAAATAAATAAACTAACTATTAAAACTAAATATGCACTACCATGAATTCATGATCTGTATGATCAAGTAACAGGGGCAGCTATATTATCAAAAAAATGATTTCAGGATAGATTACCATGAGCTAATAATAAATGATGATGGCATTCATTAGAAACCTTTTCGAACCACGTATGGCTACTATGAATTTATAGTTTTATGATTTGGCCTTACTATTGCATCATCGACATCTATATGTTTGACTAAAAACGTGCTTGATAAGTATCTGGATACGTTTGTGCTGGCGTTTATAGATGCCATTTTAATGTATTTTAAAAATCAAGTAGAGAATAAGGAACACAAATGATATGCCAAGTTTAGCAAGTGTAACTTTTGCAAGGATAAAATAAAATAATTGGGCCATGTTATCTCAAGCGAAGGATTGTTAGTTGACACTGAACATGTTAGATCCATTTTTTATTGGCCCATACCTAAGGATGTGTCAGGTTTGTGATCCTTTATGGGAGTCATATGATATTACTGATAATTTATAGAATGGTTCTCTAAACTAGCATACCATATCACATCCTTAGAAAAGAAAGGAATCAACTTTGAGTGGACAACCAAATCGCATTAAACCTTTGATAAATTGAAATATTTGCTTACAATTGCCCCTATTTTAAAAATTGCAGATAAATATAAATAATTTTTTGTATGTACATATGCTTATTTCGAAGGTTTAGGAGGAGCTTTGATGTAGGTAAATTCAATGGTGGCTTATGAGTCTAGAAACCTAAAAACACCTTAAAACAACTATGCAATATATGATTTAGAGTTGGTTGTTGTAATACATGCTTTAAAAATGTGGAGACGGTGTCTATTACTTACTAAAAGGTAGTAGAGTACTTGTGTCAATGCATAGAATGTTAGCAGATGAAGGTAGAACACCAACACCCAGCATGACTATTAAACCCACTACCCATTCCCGAATGGAAATGGGAAGTGATATCATTGGAATTTATTACAAGACTTCCAAAAAAATGACAACATGAATCCATCATGGTAGTAGTAGACACCCTAAGCAAGGAAACACACCTTACACTCATACAATCTACATATGGATTAGCTCATATTGCCAATATTTTTATGAAAGACATATTTTGATTACATGTAATATCAAAGACGATAGTGTCCAATACGGATGCTAATTTTACTTCCAAATTTTTGAAAACGTTTTCTTGGGTGTATGGGAACATAGCTAAATTTTAACACTGCATATTACCCCCAAACTGATGGGCATACGAAGCGAAGAAATCAAAACTTAAAGGACATGCTAAGAATGTATGTCATAGAACTACTTGCTATATGGGAAGAATTTCTCCATTTAGCAGAATTTTCCTACTATAACAATAATCAAGCTTCGATAAAAACCATTCCCTTTGAGGCCTTGCATGGCATAAAATGCTACACATCTCTTAACTAGAGTCAGCTGAAGTATAGACTAATACTGGGCCGAGATGCTTTACAAGAAATGGAATAGGTGGTGTGGAAAATTACACAGAACATAAAAACTACACGGGAATTTAAGGTTGGACATCATGTGTCCTTAAGAGTGAAACCAAGAAAAAGTACCTTGAGTATTGGAACCTATACCAAGCTGACACCACGGTTCTGTGGGCCCTTTGAGATTTTGGAGAAAGTTGGGCTAGTAGCATATCATCTAACATTGTCCAGCCATTTTAAAGTTCACAATGTTTTTCATGCAATTTTATTGAAAAAATATGTCTATGATAATTCTCACATAATTGATTGTAATTTCATATAGTTGGAACGAGAATGAGACTTCCTGTTAGAGCCACTTTTAATATTAGATCAGAAGGAGATCTTGCTCTAGAATCAATCCATTTCTCAGGTTAAAGTGTAATGGAATAACTTTACACCTGGGGAGGCTACTTCAAAGTTAGAGGATAAAGTAGGAGAGGCCTATCCATCACTATTCTGGAAGGGAAGCCATTGGATAATGAACATTGATGACAATGTTGAATAAAAGGGAGGGAAGATGTAATACAATCTATTATTGATGTTAATTCCTTGTTATTTTTAGAGTGGAATGTTTTCATATTATATGGATTGAAATCCATGATGGGTTAGAAATGGATGTGAAAAATAAAGATATTGTGGTGTAATAAATAGTTTTATTAATAAATAAAAAGTTGAAAATTACTTGGGAAAGAAATACTAGCGATAAGAGATTCTTGTCACGATTTGGAAACCACTATTGGTGGATAAGCTCAAAATAATTTACCCTTACATGACTCCTAAAAATCCCTAGGATGCAATATATAAGATTTAATATGATGGGTGATCGAAATTTGGATTAGTGGCAAGAAATAGCTCAAAAATAAAAGCTCTCAGAATCATGTGAAAGCTAAACGACCGCCTCCATCTTGGTGATACGATACCAATGCAATTCATTTCGTTCAAAATGCATTTCGTATAAGAAAGTTGGAGCCCACTGACTGTTTCATCAAACAAGTAAAGTTTTGAAAAAAAAGGTTCACTAGGCATCCTTACGGCCCAGCCAGCAAGCAGAATATTCCTTGGAATATTCCTTGAATATCCCTTCGAATATTCCCTAGAATATCCCTTCGAATATTCCCTAGAATATTCCTTCGAATATATCTATACAGGTAGGCAAATCATATATTGACAAGTGGCATCCTGTTATTAGGAAATTATGGTTGAGTTGGACCAATGGAAAGGTGACACGTGGAAATCCCGTAGACTGCCACATGTCCCTCCCACAGGCGAAATGGTCAAATGAGCGGTATATAAAAATTTTGTTGCAGGCACCGAGGTTCAACCCTGCAACCTCCCCTCCACTAGTGGTGCACCTTACCACTCCACCACATCATTAGTTCGTAACCTTATTATTGTCTGCACATATTTAAGTTTTAAATTGTTTGGGGTTGGAATTTAGGGAGGGCCAGCCCTCCCCATGTGAACACACACCAACCATGCAGTCATGGTTAACATAACTACCAAGGCTCCAACACCATACCATAACCATTAACTTTATTACATGTGACCGCTTCCTTAAACTGCGGGGTTATGGTTAGCCCTAACTGCCAAGTTTAGCGCTAGTAATGTAATTAGCATTTAATTAATCTGAGATTAACTCTAGTTAAGCTGAGTTCAAATTTAGTGGGATTTTTTGTGGTACCGCAATTTTCAAGTCTGCCTCGAAAATTGGTGGCCCTAACTAGAGTTCTTCTAGGTTTGGAGGAAAATTTGTAGGGAAAATTGGAGAAAGCCATATATCAGTCAATTTTCGACCAATTTTGGAAAATGAATAGTCAAATTTTTATGATTGTGATGCTCTCAAGGCAATGCAAGAGGTTGTAGAGGATATAGGAGACATATACATGTTATTTTTCCACAGGGAATTTCAAGGAAGCATAGGGCCACCAGGGAAGGATGTCATGCCCATATCAGCCAGAGTCAGTTTTCAGAGATCTAATAGTCATTTTTAGAGTTTTTGGGTCCTTTGAACCCAATGGTATAGTCTAAAAAGCCATTGGAGTTGAGAAGAATCTTTTAACTAGATATTTGACCAATAATTCCAAAGAGGGCCTAGCCATTGAAAGAGGTCCTACGAGATGTAGTCTAGTACTGGAGGGTGAACTCCTTGATCCATTTTGTGTTGTGAGTTTGTTGCATATTATGTATTTAATTTTAATTATTGTTCATTTCATTTAATCAGGTAATTAACTCATTAAATCATACTCTAAAGACACATGAAACTTGGCACTTAAACCTTTGTACACCTTGTTAAAATGAGACGATCCTAAACATATTTTAACTGATGAGGGAGCTTGCATAGCATTAGAAAAATTTCCCAAGATTTCAAATCAGGTTGGTATCAGAGCACTTGTTAGCTCATTTCAACCCTGAGATGATTTTCCAGGGTTAGCTAGAGAATTAGTTATTGGTTTTGAAACTATGCAAGGATCATTTAATTATGTGCAAGTTTGTGTGTACAAGTTGAAGCAAGGAGAAGCTCAAGATTGAGAGTTTGGTTCTCAAATAATAGTAAAGGAGTTTGTGAAGTTTTATGAACTGTTGTGAAGCTCTTGAATTCATTACACTTGTGATGAAAGCTTCAACAAGTGATGTATCTTGCTAAGAGATGTTGCATGATTTTTTCATCATGAGAGATATGGTGCAAGGGATAATTGAAGATAGGAAGGAGAACACTCTACTTCAAGAGCAGTTGATGGCCTTGAAGGAGGATAAGCAAGAGCTTCTTGAAAAGGTGCATGAGATGGAGATTTTACTCCACGATGCCAAGGAAACCCTAGCCAAATATGTGCATGAACATGAGGTATGCAATTCAAGTTTATCTTCAATTTCCTCTCAAAATGAATGTTTTGGTGCTTTTGAAAGACACATTAGAGGAACAGGTTCCAAATTTGAATGAATATGGGCAATGAAGGTAAAGGGTTAGGAAAACATGAACAAGGCATAGTTGAGCCAATTGTTGTTGAGGAAAACCTTAAGTATTTGGGCCTTGGTTATGGACAACATGATGGAGAATTCTCCAAAGCCAAGGAAGCACATGAACGTTTTCCAAGAAGGACTTGTGTTTTAAGTTCATCACCTCAAGCTTGTAAAGTTTTTGTTCAGGAAGAATGCAAATGTTTTATACCCACTTTGCAAGAAAATTCTCATAAGCATGCAAACAATGGTTTCAATGAACAAAAGGACATAGAAAGCTCTAAGGTAATTAACACCATTGTTGATATTTCGAAGAGAGCCCCTACCTCATCAAATTCACCTCCTAAAGAAGGTGACAAAGGTGAATGTGAAAGGTATAAATCTTTCTTTAATCAACTTTCTTTTGATTATGATAAACATGGTAAATCTTCACATAAGAATTGGACAAAATTTACATGTTATTTTGTGGTCTGAATGACCATAATGTTTCAAGATGTTGGAAGAAAATGACCACATACAAGAAACTTTCAAAACACAAGAGACAGAAAACAAGAGATCCATTGGATAATGGAAACAATTTTGAAAAGAATATGCAATTGTTTTTCAATCATTTCCATAAGCAAGGTCATCTCATAGAAATTTTTTTGACATTGTATCCAACAACTCATCCATGAAATATGAAGAAGGTGGAGAGAAACTTTGGAAACAATGAAATAGAGGATTACATAATTCATGTGGGTCAAGATGATTCACAAGATGATGTGCAGCTGCAAGAATCACCATTGAAATGGTTTTGTAAGAGATGGTTTGACTTCTTATCCAAATAAGGCTTTCATTTATTTTGTTGATAGATGCAATTCTTTGCCTCAAAAATGCATTTCTTTGCCTTATGAATGCATTACCTTTATGTTGAAAGTATGTTGCAACTTGTATGATGCAACATGTTGAAAGTGGAATTCTATTTGACTCACTTTAATGTAGCAAAGAAGGAAATTTGTGGTTACAAATTTGTATGTGAATGCAGTTGTTTTGAATTCGTTCTTGATGTTGCATAATTTTGACAAGAAGTTGTGTGAAAGTGGTGTATGTTACTCACTTCATTTGCAAAAAATTGGGCATTCTTGATGTTGCATATTTTCACCAGGAAGGTGTATTAAAGTGGGGTATGTTACTCGCTTCATTTGCAACGAATTTGTCAATTCATCTCTTATGTACCCATACATGTTTCTGGGCTTATCGTACTTGTGCTTGTACTTGAGGGAGAGTTGAAGAAATTTACACATACATGAGAGTTTGTGTGTGTGCGAACAGTGGAATTGTTTCTTGTTTCATTGTATTTAGATACATGGATGAGTGTCGACTTGTGTTGATGTTGTCACATGTATGTCATATCAACTTGGAAGAGTTGATTTTTCCTCCAAAGATGAAAGGGAGATCTTGACAGATTATTGCATGAGAATGTTGAATTCTTGTTGTTTATGCAAAGAATCATCAAGTTGTTGTACATGCATTTGCTTGGCTTGAAAGTTAGTTGCTTGAAGAAGAATGTTTTGTCGATTTATGTTTAGTCAATGATGTTTATCAATTTATGTTAAGTTGACGATTTGTACACCAAGATGCAAGAGTACATGGTGGTGTTACATGATGTGACAATTGTTTCTTTGAAGGAGCAAAACAAGAGGTTGTCGATTTGGATTTATTACGTAATGTGTTTTTACATTTAATGGTGTTTCTTGTGATAAGATATTGCAAGATTTTGGAAGGTCGATTCTTGAGGAAGATTCTCATGCTCAGCCTTCATTCTCAAATCATGACATGAGTAGCATGTTTAACAGGAGGATGACAAAGGCAAGAAGTCCAAAGTGGACAAGGTGTCAAAATGTTTCGGTCATTATAGATCGTTCTATGTGTCGAGGCCAATGTTCTTAGTGGAAAGACTATCAGATTCTATTAGCTTTCTAAGAACCAAGGTATCAATGTGGTACAACAAAGGTATTTTTCAGCTAGAAAGTGTTATGAAGTGTTGGATTGGGTCAACAACAACTGGAGAACAACGGTTGAGGGACATGGCCATTTGCAATGCAAGGCATGTTAGTGTACCCAAGTGGTTGTCATGGAGACCTTTCAAGTAGTATCAGTTGTAACTTTGGAAGGAGAAGAACATTCATCTCTCATCATATAATGAGCTTTTGTGGGTCCAAAAGCCTGTCAATGGGAAGGAGTGATCAAAATCTGGATTAAGGGCAAGAAATAGCTCAAAAATTAAATTGCTCAAAATCATATGAAACTTGAATGATCATGTTTGTCCCAATGATATGATACCAATGAAACTCGTTTAATTCAAAACGGAGTTCGTATGAGAAATTTATAGCCCAATGACCATTTCACCAAACATGTAAAATTTTGAAAAAAACGTTGACTGGGCATCCGTACGGCCCAGTCAGCAAGGATAATATTCCTTAGAATATGCTTGTACAAGTGGATGAATCATATGTTGACAAGTGGCATCTTGTTATTGGGAAATTATGGTTTAGTTGGACCAATAGGAAGGCGACATGTGGCATGCCCGAAGACCCCCACGTGTCCCTCCGACAGGTCAAATGGACAAATTAGTGGTAAAACAATTTTTTTTAGAGGCACAAGAGTTTGTCCCCACAACCTCCACTACACTAGTCATGCGCGTTACCACTCCACCACACTATTAGTTCTTAACCTTATCATTATCCATGCTTATTTAAGTTTTAAACTATTTGGGGTTGGCAGTTAAGGAGGGCCAGCTCGCATGTGAGCCCTCCCCATGTGAAAAAACACCAACGACACAGTCACGGTTAACACAAATGCTAGGGCTTGAACACCATACCATAACCATTAACTTTATTGCATGTGATCACTTCCTTAAACCTTGGGGTTATGGTTAGCCCTAACTGGGAGGTTTAGTGCTAATCACGTAATTGCCATTTAATTAATCTGACATTAAATCTAGTTAACCCGGTTTTAAATTTGGTGGGATTTTTGTTAGTGCCACTATTTTCAGACTTTCCCCCAAATTGTGTGGCCCTAACTGGTGTTCTTCCACATTTTGAGGAGAAATTGTAGAGAAAATTGGAGAAAGCCCTAGATCAGTCAGTTTTCGACCAATTTTGGATGATTTTCATGCTTTGAAGATAATGGAATAGGTTTTAGTGGAAATAGGATACTTGTACATGTGATTTTTCCACAAGAAAGTTCAAGTAAGCCTAGGGCCACCAGAGAAGTATGTCGTGCCCAAATCATGCAGAGTCCATTTTCAGAGATCTAATAGTAATTTTTTGGGTTTTTGGGTCCTTTGAACCCAATGGTACAGTCTGCAAATCTATTGGATTTTAGAAAGAGATTGTAATCAGAAATTTTACCAATAATTCCAAAGAAGGCCTAGCCATTGAAAGAGATCCTAGGAGATGTACTCCAGTATTGGAGGGTGAACTCCTTGATTAGTTGTGTGTTGTGATTTTGTTGTTTATTATGTCTACAATTTTACTTGTTGTTCCTTTCATTTAATCAAGTAATTAACTCATTAAATAATACTCTAAAGACACATGAAATTTGTCACCTAAACCCTTTTACACCTGGTTCAAATGGGACAATCCTAAACATATTTTAACTGATGAGGGAGCTTCCATATCATTAACAAGTTTGTCCAATATTTAATATCAATGGGAGAGAAATATCTATTAAATCACTTAGCTTGAGAAATACGCTAAGTATGGGTGAAATAAAGTGTCGCTGGAGAGAAAGGAGAGCTTTAAAGAAAAAGGAAAATCAACCTTTTCAAAGAAAAAGAAAAGAAAAAAAGCCTAGGAAAGTGGGTTTAAAAACCCAACAAGCAAGACACTACTAAAATATGCTAAGGAAGGATATTATAAAATATAGTACTTGTAATTCAAAGGTGTTGATTTTTGTTGGCAATCATATCCCTCTCGGGGGAAATTGGTGGATCACTTCATGGTCAACAGAATAGTGTGTCTTTCAAAGTGCGTTTTTAGCAACAAATATTGTTAGATCATCTATTTACATTTAAGATCTAAAATTACTCATGAGTTACTAGTGCGTGTAAAAAATTGAATTGGATGCATGTTAGTGAGCATACAATAGAAGAGGGAAAGCATTCATGTGAAATATGATTATGCTAGTTTATTTTGTGTAAGAAACTTTTTGATAGGTAAATTTTTGTTACATGTGTCATTAATGCTCATGTATGTATTTTAGTATTATATGACTATGACTACGCATATTTAACAACAAAAATTGCATAGGGATTTTTTTAATATTTATTAGGGGAAAATTTATATAAAATTTATATTTGTTCTAAAAAATACGAAGGTTAGAAGTATGTAGAAAACACTATAATTAAGTGTTGTCACATGATAAGAAGGTATGAAAGATTGGTTCTAGTAAGTAATATTTTTATACACCACCCCATTACCTTAGACAATAAGGGTAAAAATTCTATGATGCCAGATGTAGGGGGGACACCTAATCAATATCATGTAAGTCAGTATCAAGAGCTAGAGGAACTGAACTAGGTAAGAATACATACCCATGGTCTAATTGAGGCAAAGAAAACAAAATTCTCGGGAGCCAAAGCTTAAGCAGTGGTAGAAATTAGAAAGAATCCACCTAAGCTTATTTAGTAAACTTTATATCCAGTGGTTGGTTGGAAAATGCTAAACTCTATAACCATTAGTAATGAAAATAAGAACCACCTCACCAATGTTTATATATATACATAAAACTTAGGGGGGATGATTATACTCTATTTGCCAAAAATTCCAAATTAAATGCTAAAAGCTAATTATATTTTAGTTGCAATAAATTGCAAGTATAAATGAATGATAAATTATAGTTCAATTGCACTGAGTTGAAAACTCAAATTATATGTATAGATTTTGAAATTAAATATGAATAACATACAATGGTAGAATTATTTTAACCTATGAATTGAGGAATACTTCAAGTTTCCTGGACTATCAGCCATGACAAGAAACAACACAAACACCTATTTAGAAAAATATAGGTTTTATGGCAATGATTTTGGTTGTACAAATTGAGGAAGCTTAGTCTTTAGTCACAATTGAGAGTCAAAACACAATACAAACGTTAATTTTTCATATGGAGAAGCTTTAAGGTAATTCACTCCTTTCCCAAAAAAGAAAACTAAAAATAAAGACCTATAGCATTAAACATATAAGGAATGAAAAAAACCATCACTAAAAGAATTCACATAATACACATGAGAGTGCACACTACTCCATAGATGGTAAATATAAAGGCTTTCATTTATTTTATAAGTTAAAGGAATTTTCTATTACATAGCAGGAGATATGAACAATATGTGTTATATAGTGATTGAAGACACCATCGAAGAAAATAGGATGACATGATAAAATAATATAAATTAAAATTTCAATCTAATTTGAGATATGTTCCTAGTTTTAAAGTATATAGAAAAGAAAAAGAATAACAAATGCCCTGTTTATTTTAGCTTTGCTCATGGAAAGAGCATTAATACACCATTTGATAACAAAAATAGATAATTACAAATTTACCGGCTAAAGGCATTATGTTTTGTTTGAAAGAAAGACATTATACCTAGTATAGGTTGGGGCCATTGTTATAATATACACTCGAGAAATGGATTTTCCTTGTGAAACAAATTTCCTTGGCAATGAAAGAGAACTTGATAGCAATCATCTTCTAATAGAAACTAGAAACAAGATTTCAACTCAAGGCATCACAATACATAATAGAGTGATATGTTTTTGTGAACAACATGATGAGGATTGACTAGTAGAATTAGGGCAGGAGTTAGAGGTGTGAATCATGTCTTGATTCAAATGTGGTACCCTCGCTTTTAACAACTACTTACCTGCAAGCACAAATCAAATAAGGTATACAAGTAAGAGCCAATATTGTACCTTCAAAAAAATCAATAAAGCCAACATCTAAATAGGACTATTAGATGGGGACACTGTTACCTGAATGGTGAAATAAAACAAAGCATCTCTCCCTTGTGTATAAATCCCTGATTGTCAATAGTATCAAGAGGGAGTAGACGTGAAATTATAAGCACCCAACTAAATAGGAATGCATTCCAGTGATCCATAACAAAAAGGGAAAAAAAAGTGATAGTTCGTAGCTACTTAATTATGTATAAACTATTTATGTAAATATAAAAATCTAGGGAAACACTTATAAGGTTATATGTATCAATAAGTAACTACCAGAAAATACCTACCCATCTATGCCCCGCCCAGAGTAAGTTAAAGAACTACTCCTAGAAAACACCTACCCATCTATGCCCCGCCAAGAGTAAGTATTGTAAGTAGCAAAAAAGGAAGGGTTTTTTTGGGTATCCATGGGTAAATTAAATGCACCTAAACAAACAAACAAACACACACATAGACAATATTATCCCTAAAATCTTATCCCTAAAATTTTATCACCTAGAGAAATTCCCAGTAGGTCTCGATGCCATTGCCTCTTAGTATGTCAAAAATCACTACGAAAGAGAGAAATGTGATTGTTATTAGCGTAGAAGAAGAAAGAGATTCAAACTCGTTTTATAGAAACCCAACCTATTTATCTCAGAAAATAAATATTTACCTATACCTGGTAGGGAATGACATCAAGTTGCACTGGGTAGCTTTGCCATGCAACCCTGAAAAACCATTATTTTGAGAAGAATATAAGCTCTCATGGGGACCCCGTGGGAGTCTGACACCATTCCAAACTTGGCGAGGGACCAAATGGGAAAGGGAAGAGCATGAAAGGAAGGGTTAGGGTTTGCAATATGTAACCTCCACCGTTGGATTGAAAGAACCTAAATCCCCCTCACTCTCCCCCCGCTAACGATTAGAAAAATCTAACAATCATGTGAAGGACCACCTAAACCGTAAAAACATGTTCTTTCATATTTCAAACATGAACATAAACAATTATCAATTGCATCCAAATTAT
This sequence comes from Pinus taeda, assembly GCA_000404065.3. NCBI lineage: Eukaryota > Viridiplantae > Streptophyta > Pinopsida > Pinales > Pinaceae > Pinus > Pinus taeda. Next base: position 79,882 of record APFE030738976.1, on the reverse strand, counting down.
GCCATGTATGCTATAACAAGAGGATATTTTAAATGTAAGTAACTTATCTACCTTCAAACATATATATATATATATATATATATATATATATATATATATAATATATATATATATATTATATATATATAATATAATATATATATATATATATATATATATATATATATATATAGTCATATCCCTCCTTCTTTAGACGTAAGGTATTTGATTGCTAAGCGTAAGTAACAAGATTAGGCAAAACCTTTGGGAGGTATTGGTTATAAGAATAATTATTAGCATTATCTGAAAATTCCTAACATGAAAGGTTCGTTTGAGGAATTGATGTATTACATCTAGTTTATAACAAAATAATGAATATTTTTATCTTCATACAATAAAAATAAAATAAAATAAAATTGTGAAAAAATAGTTTCGTGACATCTATAGTAAGGAAATCAATAATGAGACATGTCTCTACCCAATCTATATAGGTCTCTAGGAATCAATAAATCAACCCACAATTATCCCAGGGCACGAGAGTATTTGTCCGACCCAGCTCAAAGGGACTAGAAACTCAACTGACAAAGGGCTCTAGATCATTTCTCTCAACCTTGGCTCCAAGACTAGTAACTCAACCCAATTTATCCATGACTCTAGAGCATTTGTTCCAATCCACATTCATAGGGAAAAACATAGAGCCAATTAGAAAAACAAGAAAGTGGAAAAAACCCACAACACCATGGCTAACCAAGAAACAACAAGGCACGACTTAAATCATTATCAATCTGAGCACTCCTCCATTCTAATAACAACACATAACTATAGAATCACATGAAGATACTATGCATGCAAAAAAATCAACAAGGAGATCAAACTTGCAACCTATTACCCATAAGTAATCTAGTTGTAGTTGTTGATATTTCTATCTCCTTCTTCTTCCTTTCTTCCTTTGCCTTATTTCTCTTATCTAAGTCAATACTAGTGTGCTCCAAGCATGATCCAAGAATTCTCTAATTGTGCTAGAGGGTATGAGATAGAGTGAATCAAAATGAGAGAGACAAAGCCAAAACTACCAAAAAGACATCAATTGATCCTTTAATGCTTTTTTTATTATTGATTCCTCTATTTTCTTCATTTTCCTCAATTTTCTACTCAATTTCCTCTTCATGCAAATTTGTAACTCTTCATCTCTCTTTTATCCTATTTCCCTTTATTTTCAGAAATAAATGTCAATTAATTCATTTTTTCCTTTCTTAATGCCATTGCCAATTTCCATGATCATTAATTGATCACAAGTGATTCCCATCACTATGTTTTTACCCACCATTTGGCTTGGAATATGTTTGCCATGACCTTGGTCTTATTTTATTTACATGGAAGATGAGCTACAGGTTGTTACAAAAACTCCATAATTGTACCATTTTAATCAATGATATGAAAATATTATAAATAAAATTTCCAATATTAATTACCTTTTTAATTTATGCTATCAAATTTGTTTTAGGTGGGACCCATGAAATCTTTTACAATGTTACAAAATTATGTCTAATGCATAATTTGTTTTTTAAGAAACTTATGTCCTATTATTATGCTAATAGGCTTAGTCTATATTGGAAAGAAGGTCGAGGGATTGTTTTATAACCAAGATGATGGTTAAAATTTAATGTCCAACTTCTTCGTGTAAGATAGGTATGGATGGATGAGATTTGAAGTTGACATGCAGGAGCTTGGAGGTCATTAGTCACTCATTTTAAAATATTTTAATGTAAAACAGGTAAGATATCCAAGGATATGAGGATGAAAGTGACACGGTTCCTCCAGGGATATAAAATTAATTTAGGACCACAAATCTCTCTACCAATATCTACAATTTATAATCACACCAAAGGAATCTTCAATCTCATGTCGTAAAGGGAAAACATGAAGAACAAGGGAAAACCTGCAAAAGATAAACACTCTGGAAACATCTAAAATATACGCTCTCCCTTTATGCTTTGCAATTATAATATTCATTGTGATTTTAGTTTTGCAAAAGACCTAGAGATTTAGAGAAATGGATTTATATTTCCTTAGTAGTTATCTCTCTTTTCTTTGGAAATGGAAATATGATCAATTTATAGAATATATTAGAAATTGTTGAGATTTTTTGTTTGGAATGAAATAGGCAAAAATCTCTAAAGGTGACAACAATAGAAATTTAGTTCCTAGATTAACTCCAGTTTGTTGGGAGGGAGTTAATGCCTTCTATATTTGATGTGAGTGAGTTAATGAGGCTGTTAGATTATCTATGCTATATAACAGGCAATCATTCTAATGTTGGCTAAGAGTGTGAGAGTTTTGTGAGGATTTCATGATGTAATCTCCTGTTTTGATTAATAAATTATCGATGCCTATGTTGTGTGGACGTAGCCCAGATTGGTTGGGTGAACCACGTTAAATTCTTGTGTCTTTATGTGATTGATTAGCCTGCTATGTATTTTGTTTAATTTAGTTGAGCATCTGCTTACCAACAATTGGTGTCAGAGCATGTTGGAGGCAAGATTAGATTTGCTGCCTAGAGGTGCTACCTGGAGGCGCTGCGTGGTGTCTCTGTGTGCGTAGATAGCCATCCCGAATGGTGGAGCACAAAGGCGCTGGAGGGAGCTGTGTATAGCGTGCGTGGAGGTATAATCAGTTCATTACCTGCGTGCAACCTTGTTCTCTTACCTGCATGGAGCTGTCATGCTGTGTAAAGGAGCGCATTAACTGTGCTTATATTCAGTTCATTGTTGTTGTTGCGTGGAGCACTGGAGGATTGCATGCTGGAGGCGTTTGGGTGCTGTTGCTGCATAGGAATTGAGCGCATAATTGAGTTCTGTGCGTGGACCGCTGGTGGAAGAAGTGTTGTTGGTGCGTGTTCCGCCAGGACACACAGAACATGAGGCAGTGAACCTGCAATTTTGCGCTGAGTAAAGGTATGCACATTCAAATGCGTATTAATGCACATTCAAATGTGTGTTCTACATTGACGATTTAGTTGAACAGAGCAGCTTGGCTCCATTGTGGAGCCTATAGCCAGCATAATACAAATAAAACTCTAATAAACATTATACATTTGGTCCTTTTGGTATATACTCACTCTTTGGGCGTACCTAAATGATTGGTTGCAAAATCAAGCTCTAGTCTGCTGGTGGAGTGTGCAGTCAATTTTTTTTTAATAACGCAGCGCCAGTTGTATTGTGGGAATGTTTGCTGGTAGAAGAGCGCCAACGCGCCAACAACATTTGTAAACCCACAGTGGTTTGTTATTTGGTTTGTTGTTTGTTTTGAATGCTTTTTCCTTGGAGTAGTAACGCTCAAAACAGGCCAGGAAATTAAAGACTTAACAGATGAAATATACAGCTGGTGCGTATGTGCATATTTATGTGCTGGGATCTTGAGTTTTTTTTTTAAAAGGACGTATATTACATTTTTTGAGAAGTGCATATGGCAGAAAGTTTTTTTTTAATATAAGTGCAAAGAGCAGTTTTTTGTTTTAAAGGCAAAGGCAGAAAGGCATAGGCAATTTTTTTTAATTGTTGGTTAGTTTTGGAGATTATTGTGTTTTTTGCTGATACAAAATGGCGAAAACTCAAAGTGCCCGGTTTGAAATTGAGAAGTTTAATGGCAGGAATAATTTTGAGATCTGGAAGGTGAAGATGCATGATTTTCTTGTCCAACATGCCGTGGAAAAGGCGTTGTTGGGCAAGTCCAAATAGCCTTACAACATCACAGATAGTGAGTGGGCCGAGATGGATGAAAGAGCGATTAGTGTTATTCGACTGTGTCTAGCTGATGATGTCCTGTTTAATATTGTGTCAGAGACAACAGCTGTTGGTTTGTGGATGAAACTGGAGAAACTGTACATGACCAAATCCTTAACCAATAGGATTCTCCTGAAGCGACAGTTGTACGGTTTGTGAATGAAGGAAAGTACATCGATTGCTGATCATTTAAATGCTTTTAATACTCTTCTTGTGCAATTACAAAGTATAGAAGTAAAAATACCATCCGAGGATAAAGCTATTATTTTGTTGTGCTCGTTGCCCGAGTCATGGGATCATTTTGTTACTTCTATAAGTCTTAGTTCATCAGAAACTATTGAGTTTGATGATGTAGTTGCATCCTTATTATCAGAAGAAACAATGAGGAAGTCGCATTCTGAAACCTCTACATCAGAAGCTATGATGGTTAGAGGTCGTTCGAAAGAAAGATGCCCCAGGAAGCCGAGCGACTCACGCTCAAAGTCGAAAGGAAAGAAGCGTAAGCTAAAGTGCTAGTTTTGTGGAAAATCAGGGCATTTAAAGAAGGACTGCTGGAAGCAACAGCAGCAAACTTCAAAAAAAGAGTCTTCGACAGAGAAGAAGGAGGCAAATACGACAGATATAGGTTCGACATCTGGTTCAGGTATGAGTGATGAAGTATTATCATTTAATGTGTCAAATCATGGTTAACATTGGTTGTTAGATTCCGATGCATCAAACCACATGTGTATCCATAAAGAATGGTTTAAGGAATATAAATCAATTAATGATGGAGTTGTGGACATGGGTAATGATGTAACATGTAATATTGTTGGGATTGGGAGCATACAACTACAAATGTTTGATGGGACAACAAGAATATTAACTGATGTGAGGCGTGTACCAGATTTAAGAAAAAACTTGATTTCATTAGGAGCACTTGATTCAAATGCATATAAAACTGTAATTCAAGGTGGAGTAATGAAAATTTACAGAGGCATTTTACTAGTTATGAAAGCTAAGAAAGTAGGAAATCTATTTCAGTTAGATGGAGGTACAAGGTCAGATTTTATGTCTACTGTGTCTGAACATGACAGTAATTCCATTCACTTATGGCATCAAATATTGGAGCATATGAGTGAGAGAGGGTTGAAAATTTTGGCTGATCGCAAGTTACTTCCAAATCTGAAGTCTGGAAAATTAGATTTATGTAAGCATTGTCTGTTTGGAAAACAAAGTAAACAAAAGTTTAAAACAGGCGAACATACTAGTAAAGGCATACTTGATTATATCCATTCAAATGTTTGGGGACCAACCCCTACAACTTCATATGGTGGTTCATCGTATTTTGCATCATTCATTGATGACTTTTCTAGGAAGGTTTGAGTCTACATGTTGAAAAGAAAGTCTGATGATTTTTCAGTTTTCAAGCAATTTAGAGCATTGGTAGAAAACAACACTGGTAGAACAATAAAGTGTTTAAGAACTAACAATGGTGGTGAGTTTACTTCCAAGGAGTTTGACAGCTATTGCAAGGATGCAGGGATCGAGAGGCATAAGACCACGATTTATACGCCTCAGCAAAATGGAGTTACTAAACGCATGAACAGGACTCTTCTAGAGAGAGCAAGGAGTATGCTGAGTAACGCCAGGTCGCAGAAGGAGTTGTGGACGAAAGCGGTGGCAACAGCTTGTTATGTGATAAACCGATCTCCATCGATGGCAATAGACTACAAGATTCCGTAAGAGGTATGGAAAGGACACCCTTGTGACTATTCTAAACTCAGAGTGTTTGGTTGTGATGCATATGCTCTAGTGCCTAAACATCAGCGAACTAAGTTAGATCCAAAGTCTAAAAGGTATATCTTTGTTGGGTATGTTGTTGGAACAAAGGGATATAGATTGTGGGATCCTACTACCCACAAAATCATCATCAACAGAGATGTAAAGTTTAATGAATCATCTCTTGTACAGTTAGATGTAGATAGTCGATTGAAACAGGATGATGTATCTGACTTTCAGCACATTCAGTTTGATAGCATTTCTAAGGATAGTCATGATGACCATAGTTCAGATACTAGTCATGAACAGGTTTCAGAATCAGAATATGAACAGGGTTCAGGTTTAGATCATGAACAAGTCTCAGACACTGATCGGCAAGAAGTTCCTACAGGTGGTAGTCAGCCAATCGAGAAAGTGCCAGAAACATCCTTAAGGCGGTCGACAAGAATCAAACGGCCACCGAGAAGGTATGATGATTATGTCACTTCTGTTGCATTTACTGCTAATGACAATGAACCTCTGTGCTATCAGGAAGCAATAGAAGGTTCGAAGAGTGACAAGTGGAAAGTAGCTGTGAAGGACGAAATGATGGCCTTGAATAAGAACGACACATGGGATCTGGTGGAGCTTCCAAAAGGCAGGAAAACTGTGGGGTGTAAATGGGTCTTCAAGCTGAAACGAGGTGTAGATGATACGGAAGACAGGTACAAAGCGTGACTGGTTGCAAAAGGGTTTTCTTAGAAAGCTGGTATTGACTTTCATGAAATTTTTTCACCAGTGGTTAAAATTGTTTCAATTAGAATTGTGTTAGCATTAGTGGCTTTCTTTGATTTGGAGTTGCAGTAGTTAGATGTTAAGACTGCATTTTTACATGGTGATTTAGATGAGGAAATATATATGGAACAACCGGAACGGTTTGTTCAGCATCGCAATGAGAAATTTGTCTGCAGGCCCAAGAAGTCATTATATGGCCTGAAGCAGTCGCCTCGGCAGTGGTATAAGAAGTTTGATTCTTTCATGTTGAGTCAGAAATATGTTAGAAGTGAATATGATCATTGTGTTTATTTCAAACAGTTGATAATGGCATATTCATTATCTTGGTATTGTATGTTGACGATATGCTTTTAGCAAGCAAAAGCATAGAAGAAATCAACAGGTTGAAGGCTCAGATGGAAAGGACGTTTGATATGAAAGATCTAGGAGAGCAAGACAGATTTTGAGCATGGAGATTTTCAGAGACAGGAGCAATGGTAAGCTATGGCTATCACAACAAAAGTATATTGAGAAAATACTTTTGAGATTTGGTATGGATAATGTGAACCCTGTTTCAGTCCCTTTAGCTTCCCATTTTAAGCTTTCTTCGAGTTTATGTCCTAATACAGATGAAGAAAAGGATTATATGTCTCGAATTCCATATGCCAATGTAGTAGGGTGTTTAATGTATGCGATGGTTTGTACTCGACCAGATATTTCACATGCAGTTGGGTTTGTCAGCAGGTACATGGAAAATCCGGGTAAAGAATACTGGTCAGCAGTGAAAATGGGTGCTTCTGTACTTGAGAGGCACAAGTAGTTATTGTATATCTTACAATAAGAGTAGTGAATTTGTTTGCGGATATGTTGATTCCGATTTTGCAGGTGATCAGGATAAGAGAAGGTCAACTTTAGGGTACGTCTTTACTCTTGCAGGTGGAGCTATCAGCTGGATGTCAAAGCTACAGAACATTGTTGCTTTGTCCACTACTGAAGCAGATCACATTGCTGCTTCTCATGCTTGCAAAGAGGCAGTTTGGTTGAAAGGTTTGCTTGGTGAGTTTGGTAGGTTATAGGATAACATCAGGTTACTTTGTGATAGTCAAAGTGTAATACATTTGGCTAAGAATCTGGCCTATCATAGTAAATCAAAGCATATTCCAATTAAGTACCATTTTGTAAGACAGGTTATCACTGAAAGGGGAGTCTCTCTTCAAAAGGTGCATACAAAGGAGAACTGTGCAGACATGTTCACGAAACCAGTTTTGTTAGAGAAGCTACGTTGGTGTTTGGCTTCTCTTGGCTTGCAGAAAAAGATAGAATAATAAAGAAACAGGGTATTGGGCTAATTGTTGTCAAGGTGGAGATTGTTGAGATTTTCGGTTTTAACGAATTGGGCAAAATCTCATGTAGGTGACAACAATAGGATTTGTTGCTATATTAGCTCTATTTTGTTGGGAAAGAGTTAATGCATCCTATATTTGTTGTGAGAGGATTTATGAGTCAGTTTTATTCTCTTAGCTATAAAAATATATGCCCGTACAGGATATTGGGTATGGTAGAGAGTGTGTGAGGAAATAAATTATTGTAATCTCCCATTTAATAATAAGATTGTCGATGCCTCTATTTGGTGGACGTAGCCCAGATTGGTTGGGTGAACCACATTAAATCACTGTGTCATTTGTGTATGATTTTATATGTTGTATTTGTCTTTTGATTTCCGCTGTGCGCTGTTTTCTCTAACAATCATGTTTATCTAAAATAAAGATCCATTTTCGAACTTGAAATGGGTTGCTTTGTATTTCTTTTTGTTAGTTAACCACAGTTAGAGAAGCCTGTGTTGCATCTTTTGTAATTATTTGTGTGTTTAGCCATTATTTGTAATTTTGATAGGAATATATAAGCTCCGTAGATGAGATGAGGTTTTGGACTCGTCTCTGCAAAGTTTAATAGTTTAATGTATTTAATAAAAAACAACATTTAAAGTTGATTTAATATTTTAGTAATGTGTAAAAATTAAGATTATCATGTAATGAAACAAATTGACAAATATCATAATAAAATTAAAATTATACATTATGAAATAGAAATTATACATTATTGTTGCACGCTCATTCATAAATCATTATTACTAGTTTTACTCTTCATTATTTTGTCTTAATATGTTACGGACTGCGCATAATTTATAAGTATCTAAACTCTGTTATTTACTATCATGTGAAATTTGTTTCATTTGGTATGCGCAGTGGTTTTATTAACTTTTCCTTTACTCTTCTTTGGTATCAAAGTAGGTGTCAAAGACTTGGTTTCTCAACGGATTTATCAGAGCAAGATTATCAGTGCAAGAAGACAAGGATTAATCTCCTTTTCCTTAACTCTTCTTTGGTATCAAAGTAGGTGTGAAAGTTTTGGTTTCTCAATGGACTTATCAGAGCAAGTTTATTAGTGCAAGAAGACAAGGATTATCCACAAAGAGGTAAAGGAGCCAAAGTTTTTATTAGTAAAAAAAATGGTAATTTCAGGTAGAAGTTTGACAAATAGACAAATTCCTCAATTTAATAGCAAGAACTATGATTATTGGGAAATCACAATGAGGCTTTTATGCTATTTCCAAGACATATGTTATCTGGATGAAAGGGGGTTCCAAGAACCAACAAATGGATAAGCATGCAATGCATTGACATGGGAAGAAAACATATTTGTTAAGAGACAATAGGAATAAGGACTCAAAATCCCTCTTCTACATATTTCAAGTAGTGCATGACAGTATAATTCCAAGTATTACAGGAGCAACAAAGTTCAATCAAGCATGGGACATTCTCCAGACATTATATCAAGGCACGGAAATGGTGAAGACAAAATTACAAATTTTAAAGAGAGATTTTGAAACAATATGTATGGATTTTGAGACAATAGACTCATTTTTCATGCAAGTTATTGGACGGTGACTCAGATCAAATTTCATGGTGAGACACTTGAAGAAAGGAGAATAGTTGAAAATATTTTAATATGTTTACCAACAAGGTTTGATCCTATTGTTGTGACCATAGTGGAGACAAAGGATCTCTCACAATTCATGGATGAGCTTCATGCATCATTGATTTCGCATGAGCATAGGTTGACTAGGAAAAAAAACTCTTCAATGGAACATGCATTCAAGCACAAGTATTAATTGGTCAAGGTAGAGGCAAAGGAAGATCAAATTCGAGAGGTAGAGGAAGAAGTCAAAATATAGGTGGAAGAAGCAACTCCTCAAGCTAAAGTGGAAGAGGAAACACTCAAAATCCAAGTCAGGTTCTAAGAAAATATCAAGCACAAGGTCAAAGGTATGATAAATCTCAAGTCCAATGCCATTATTGCAAGAAGTATGGTTATTATACAAGTGAATGTTAAAATAAACAATATTATCTTAGTAATAAACCAAATGCAAACTTTACAAAAGAAAACTAGAATCAAGATAGTATGCATTTAGCATGCACTGTAGCACAAGAGAAGAAAAAGGATGTATGGTTTCTAGGTTCAGAGTGTAACAATCACATGATAGGGAACATAGGCATGTTTTCCAATTTTGATGACAGTGCAAAATCTGAAGTCACTTTAGGGACTCATAACAAAGTCTTAATCATGGGTAAAGGGAGAGTCAATACTCTAACTAAGAATGGGGAAGAAGAAATATGTCTTAGATTTGTATTTTATTCACAGAATAAAACATAATCTAATAAGTATTGGATAGCTCATGCAAAAGGGATAAAAAAAAAATTCAAAAAAGGAGAATGCACAATCATGGATAAGGTTACAAGCAAGAAGCTCGTTGCAAAAGTTCAAATGACAAGCAATAGAATGTTTCCCCTAAAAATGAAACTATATATAGAGGAACAAGGTGAGCAAGCACAAATGTCAATGAATTTACAAGAAGATGAAAGAAAGCTTGCAACAGTCATGCAAACAAAGTTTGAAGCAAAGATAAAACATGAAAGTTGGTTGTGACATCTAAGATTTAGGAATGTTAACTTTGGATGTCTAAACTTGGTACATGGGAAATGCATGGTAAAGGGGTTTCAATTAATAGAAAACCTAGACAACTTATGTGAAGGATACATCTTGGGCAAGAAACATAGAGAATCATTTCTAACAATAAAGTCAAAAATGGAAAATATCCCTTTGGAAAATTTACGTCCATATCTGTGTGGACTAATGCATACACCATAAATTGGTGATTTGCCAAAGGACTATTGGGATGAAATTGTAGCTTGATTTGAAGTTGTATCATGTGAAACGTATATAATAAATAGATTTCCAACCAAAAGTGTAAATAACATGATTCTTGAAGAAGCATGGAGTGGAATTTAACACATTGTCACTGACATGAAAGTATTTGGATGTGTGGCTTATGCACGTCCCATATGAGATAAGAAAGAAGTTGGACAACAAGGGGAGAAATATATATTTGTTTGGTATAGTGATAAATTTAATCCATACAAGATATACAATCCAATAACCTAAAAGGTCATAATTAGTACAAATGTGTAGTTCTTAGAAGAGGACGCTGTAGAAATTTCTTGTAGATTCAAACTACATATTGTAATATGCTAAGATAATTGACGTGAATCTACTCTACTCATCAGAGGAAAACAAAAAATGATCGATGATATCATGAAACATATAAGAGAAAGAATTCAATCACACATAACGCAATACTTTTTTGGGGAAAGCCATGCTTAAAAACCCATGCTATCTATATATTGCATTAACCAGAAAATACGAGAAGATTACAATGCTTTGCTCAAACTCGAGCAACCTCTACACTATCTTTATCTATCTCACTGCTTCCCAGACATGCTCAACCCAAAACATAGCCAATTCAGCTACCTACCAAGATCCTATTTCCTTTTGTAGTTCCTTGGGAATTAGCCCATATTTATTTGTCAATTCCTCAATTATGAATTGCACAATCCTCATAGGCCTTCCTCTTATTTCATGCACCACCTATACAAGTCAAATGATTATACAACTGAGAGTACAATGTCCCTGAACTCCAATATCAACTGGTTATTTCTTTGATCTGACATGCATGACTTAATTATGAGTGAATATTCAGTTTACTAGTTTAACAGTACTTGTTCCACCCCACTACTGCATGTTACACCCCACTAATGGATCTCCCACTAATTCCTCCACCAGTTAATACTAGTTTATTTGAGTTTAACTAAGTTAAACTGAATTAAATAATTACAACTCAAAATAAAGTGAACTAGGGATCCTAAAAAGTAGGAGACACTCTACATGACTCTAGTTAGACCCTCAACTCAAAATAACTAAGCCATATAAGTCAAATTAACTTAGTTAAGTATTACAAGTTGCCATGAGATGTGGAATTACAATTTAATTCCTAATTTAATTGAAGGACAAAATTAAATTAGGATTTTTTGATTGCATTTTCAACACTCCCTCTCAACATGAAAAGGATTATCTATTACCCTCATCCTCCCTCTATGAAACTAAAATTTGCATCTTGATAATGCCTTTACAAAATATCTACATCCTATTCCTCTATAGGAATCTACTCGAGCAACATGATTTTCCTCTACACACAATCTCATAGATGGTGATACCAGATGTCTATATACTTGGACGATCATGAAAAACTAGATTCTAAAAGAGTTTGATACAACTATGGTTTTCATAGTAAATCATTGTAGGATCCATCTGCGAAGAAAATAATCCAAGTATCTTCCTCATCCAGGCAGCCCCACAAGCGACTTGACTAGTAGCCATGTACTCTTCTTCTGCTGAACTGAGCGAAACCGATCTCTCCTTCCAGTTCTACCAAGACATTGTCATTGACCCAATATTGAAGATTCCCCCTTATGTGTTATTCTTGTCAAATGGCCTCCCTTCCCAATCTACATCTATGAAGCCTTGAATCTTCATTTCCTTTGTCTTCCTATACCAAATACCAAACTAAGTGGTACCTTTGAGGTATCTCAACACATGTTTAGCTTCCTTCCAGTAAAGTTTGGTTGGCTTAACAATGGATTGACTAATCCGGTTAAATGAAAAACACATGTTCAGTCATGTTTTCACAAAATACATAAGTGAACCCATAAGCTGTCCATAAATAATAGCCTCCATTACTTCACCTGAAGTAGCATATTCCTTTCTCCATGTGGATCTATTTTAGTATCTCATTGGTATACTTTCCCTAAGAGACAAATAATTCGTCATCTCCTTGCTATATTTCCATACCAAGAAAAAAATCGATGAGCCCCAGGTCCATCTCGAATCCTCTCGTAAGATCCTCTTTGCAAGATTTTATCCACTTCTCATGACCTATTAGGATGAAATCATCAACATATAATACTATAATAAACAATTTACCTTCAACCACAATATGGCAAAGGTTCACATCTTCTTCACTTTTGGTGAAGGCCAACCCGATGAAATAGATGTCAATTCTAGTGTATTAAGCATGGGGTGCTTCTTTTAGACCATACATTTCTCGCTTGAGTCTACACACATGTGAATCTCCATTGAATGTATCTAATCCTTCTAGATCTTCAATATACACCTATTCCTTAATCATACCATTGAGGAATGTTGTCTTCACATCCATTTGATGTATCTTCCATACCATTTGCACTAATAGTGCTAGAATGGATTTGATTGAAGAGTACCTTGCTACTAAAAAAAATATATCATCGTAATCAATTCCCTCCACATGAGAGAACCCTCTGGCCACAAATTCGGCCTTGTGTTTCTCCACACTCCCATCCGTTGCTTGCTTTACCTTGTAAATCCATCTCTAACTCACCACCATTGAGGAATGTTGTCTTCACATCCATTTGATGTATCTTCCATACCATTTGCACTGATATTGCTAGAATGGATTTGATTGAAGAGTACCTTGCTACTAAAAAAAATATATCATCGTAATCAATTCCCTCCACATGAGAGAACCCTTTGGCCACAAATTCGGCCTTGTGTTTCTCCACACTCCCATCCGCTGCTTGCTTTACCTTGCAAATCCATCTCTAACTCACCACTGACTTGTCTGTTGGTCTTGGGACCATTTCTGTTACACAAAAATATCGTCACAATGACTATTTGCAGTCAGTATGGGTCTATCATCACTTATACTGGCCTCCCAAGCAAGTCTCAGACCTTAGCTCTTCATGTCAAGCTTTGCAAATGAGAGAAAGACATTGAAAATCAATATTACTCTGGTTCCGCACTTTCTCTCACTTTTGCCTGCGAGCCCGCACCCTTGGTTCATATTACCTGCATATCTGCATGCTCTGTCTGTAAAGGGGTGGGTGCATACCCCTGTAAAAGTCAAAAGGCGCAAGTTTATCCTAAAAAACTCACTTTTGGGTTAATTCTAGATGTTTCTAGAAGGAATTTTGACGTGGATTGTTCGCTCCAAGGTGGTTCATGCATCCCAAAAGAGAAGGAGCTAATCCCTTGATAGGAGGAGCTATCCCTTTGAAGGAGGACTTTATCCCTTTGAAGGAGGACCTAGTAACTTCCCTCCATTTCACTATAAATTAAGGCATTGGGTTAGTTGCTGGAGAGGTTAGAAGCTAAACATTTTTTAGGGTAAATGCTGATGGAATTGGGACTTCCTAGTTAAACTTGAGAGGAGAGATCACATACCTTTTGGTTTCATTGGGAAGTGAGTGAACTTGTCAAAGTAGAGGAGACTTCTTGTCGGACCCTGGGAGGAGCTTGTACAGCATCAAGGCACAGGTTGTAAAGTTCTTCTTCATTTGAATTAATACAATCAGATTCATTTTTCTCAACAAATTGTCTTATATGGTTTGTTTCATAATCTCCTTGATCATTATGATGAATATGCTTTATGATATTGGCTTTTCAGGTGCTATTTAATTTGTATGTTGGTTTGTGTTTGCAGAATTACACTTCAAGGAAGCTCATTTGGAGCGAGGGATCGAGGCTTCCACAAACTTGCTTTGGACCCAAGGTAGACCTAAAAACACTTGTTTGCCTTTGTTTTAATTGCATATTTAGAGAAAGATAGTTTTGGATTGGCTTGCTTGTCACTAGATATCAGTAGATACTAGGAAGGTCGATCTTGTCCGCAACCTCGACTCATTCTGCGTGACAAAAGCATAAAAATACAAGTAAAGAGAACCTTGGCTGCTTGGATTGGGCCCTAACCAAAGAGCTTCAGCCCTCTGGTGTAACTCAGTGCTAGCTCAAAAAGGATTCCATCTTCATTATCAAAAAGTAGCAAGATTACATAAAACTGTCATAAAATGGTAAGCTCGAAATTTGAGCAGAGTTTACACAAGCAAAAAAAATCAACCCTAGTGAGGCCCTAGGCCTCTCTAATTATACATCTGAAGCTACCAACAACTTCCTTAAAATCAGGGAGGCTTGGCTCCCAAAACTTGAGATAACTATCAATCATCTTCCACTTGCTCGGCTACCTTCTAGTGCATGATTCGGTTGCTTGTACTCCGAGCTGAATGAAGGGGAATTCAAAGTGAGGAGCAATAAATGAGGGAGATTCCCTCCTATAAGTCCTCTCCTCTATCTACTTCGATTTATTTCTGTATTTTGACCACTAGATCCTTGAATTTGACCTCAAAATCCATCAATAATCTGCATTAAATACATGTTAGACCACATGGCATAATAACTAACTCAACTCACCCTATAAGCATAAATATAATCAGAAAATAATGCAATAAGCTAAGAAAATGGTTGATTTGACTAGGTTAGGAGGTAAAATGAGCCCATATAATTACCCATTTATGAGGCTCATCAGTCTGGAGATGGGAAAAAGAATGTCTAAGAAATAGAGATAGGTCTCCATGGGACATAAAACCTTCATAGACATATTCATGTTTTGCACAAAGGGGCATAGCCTTGTGGGACCTAGCTAAGGCTGAGGGGACAAAAGCCACATAGGTAAGGAAGGACCATGTGGACAAATGATGTGGTAGAGATGCTATTGTGGCATACTGATGGCATGACACCACATGATAGGTGGAAATTAGCCTTTTAGATGGCCAATTGGTACAATTTTGAGTGACACATGGCAACATAGGGGGATGTCTGATTTGAATTTAAACAAGAACACAATAAAATACAAATATAACCATAAATACAGAGATGCGACATAAATAACACTCCATTTCATTAATATCAGAATACTTGAAATATGATACAAACATAATAGAAATAAACCAACTCGGGGTGATGGTAGCTTATCTCTGAGAAGAGATGTGTCGGTTACATGCCTCTGAACTGTATTACAATGAGGTTGAAGGGCCTATTTATTATTGGAAAAAAAGAGAGAATACTAAACAACCAAAACCTTAACCCTAGGATATGTAACGACAAGAGTTTGTGGGCCTCGTTGGGGTCAGTTAGGCAACCAACTTCTCGGGGTCATAACTTGGCCATATTATCTTTGTTCGACGTGTACGATACCTTGTTGGAAAGATCTCTCTGAGTGCTACAGGGTTTGTGCCAAGCCCTTTCCTATGACTATGGGCCTGCAACAAACTTTAAAAAATACATTGTTTAGGGGGTCTAAAATAAGCAGGTGTCCACCAATATCCACCTGGATCATTCCTCCCCCCTTAGGAAGAAATGGTCCCCATTGTGTGCAGAGCCTCGATGAGGCGAGGAAATTTCTGTTGAACCTGGTCCTTGGTGAACCACTTGCCTTGGTGAATGAGTTGGCCTGCTTTGACAACTCGATATAGTTGGATCCTCTGTTGGCGAGTGTTCTTGATCTATGTGTCCATGAGTTGATTAGTTGTGACCTGCTCCATGCAATCTGAGTTGAGCTCTGTTGGTGTGAGTTGTTCTGCAATGTCAGATGTGTCCAACAATGGTGGAAAGTATGGCTGAGGGTGATATACATTGAATACTGGATGCAAACCAAGGAATAGTGGGATGTTGAGCTCGAAGGCATTGTCACCGGCAACCTTGGTGATGGTGTATGACCCATATCAAAGTGAGTGAAGCTTGTGATGGGGTCCAGTAAGGCGCTCCTTCTCAGATGAAGCCAAACATTTTCGCCCACCTGGAGCTTGTGTGACACTTGATGTTGATCAAGCCACTGCTTGTACATAGCATTGGCTTTGTCCAATATATCATGGACCTGTTGGAATACGTGTTGAATGTGCTCAATGAAGTTGTTAGCCCTGTCGGCTTTGAATTGGATGTGAGCCAAATCTACCTAAGTGGCTACAAATGGTATGGCCACATCAATGGGACATAATGGCTTAAATCCAAGCCCTACCTAAAAGGGGTTATGGCCCATTGAGGTGTGGAGAGCTATGTTGTAGATGTGTTGTACATAGGGAATATTTTCATCCCATGTGCGTGGATGCTTCGAGTTGTACATGCGCAAAATGTTTATGCTCATCCTGTTGAGAACCTCATTTTGGCCATCAGTTTGGGGATGAAAACCCATGGACTTAGTAAGTTTTGTATCCAACATCGACCAAAGACTTGACCAAAATGCACTCAGGAACCTGAGGTCCCGATATGAGACAATGGACTGTGGAATCCAAAAGTGTACCCACACTCACTCAAATAATAGCTTAGCAGTGGCATCTACTGTGATACTCTTCTTGCAAGCTGCCATGATGGTCATCTTAGAGAATCTGTCGATGACCATGAAAACACAGTCGTTACCAGGCTTAGTAGCAGGAAGGCCCCGATATGTAATCCATGGAGATAGATTCCCAAGGTCGACTAGGAGTAGGTAGAGGAGTATATATGCCTTTCTTATTAATGGTGGGTTCGGAAATGGCGTAGATATTGTAGGATCTAAGGTACTTCCCAACATACTGATGAAGTTTCAGCCAATAAAATACTTTTGCAATACTCCCACTATGTCCTCTACTCCGAAATGTCCAGCGACCCGACAGTAATGCGCCTCGCAAATCATCTTGGCACACTCACTTGAAGGAACATAGATGTGTCCTAGGTGGCATAACAATGCATCTTGAAGGTGAAAATTTGAAACTTTCTTCCCTTCCATAAGTATCTAGAACATGCTGTCAAATTTTGGATCACTCTAGTAAAGATGTAGGCATCTCGAAGTCTCATGCACATAGGAGTCGAGAACAGTGATTAGAGAAATGATTGGTGGTTGGCTAAGGAAATATGCAACATTATTGGTGCTACCCTTATTATAGTTAACATTGAAATGGAATTGTTGCAAGTAGGTGGACCATTTCCGATAACGATCGTTATGTAACTTCCCTTGTGTCTATATGAACTACAGAGGTCGGTGGGCTATGTTGATGACCGTTTCATTCCCCAAAATGTAATGCTTCCATTGACGGTAGGCCTGCACAATGGAATACATTTCTTTGTTGTAAGTGGGATACTTTTGGACTGTGCCTGAAATCATCTCACTGTTGTAAGCCATTGGATGCCCCTCCTGAGTAATAACTACACCAATAGTATAGTCAAAGGTGTTTGTCTCAATCTCAAATGGTTGATGCAAGTCTTCTAATGTGACCAATGGCACGGAGGAGAGGCAAAACTTCAACTTGATAAATAACCTATGTTGGGTTTCAAACCAAAAAAAAAAAAAAAAAATTCCTCGCCTTTGGTGACTTGACTTAAAGGCCAAGTGATATGAGAGGGTCCCAACATGAAGCTGCGGTAAAAACTGGAAAGCCCCAGAAAGTTACAGAGCTATGTCAGAGTGGTTGGGGCTGGCCAATCCTGAATTACTTGTATCTTGGCTATGTCCACATGCACACCCTGCTCATCAATGATGTACCCCAAATATTAAACCTAGGTCATGCCAAAAGTGCATTTCTCTAAATTGGCACACAACTTGTGTTTTCCTAGGGTTTGAAGGACCTATCAGATATGGTGGAGGTGCTCTTCCCAGCTTTGGCTGAAGATCAAGATGTCATATAAATAAACCACCACAACTGCGTTAGTGAAGGGCCGCAAGATGTTTTCCATCAATCTCATTAAGGTTGCGGGGGCATTCGTCAACCCGAAAGGCATGACCAACCATTTGAAAAGGCCCTCCTTGGATTTTAAGGCAGTCTTCCACACATCTAAGGGTTCGATAAGTACCTGGTGATAACTGGACTTCAACTCAATCTTGCTAAAAAAAATTCCCCCCCTTGAGTTGGTCCATAAGGGCCTCAATCCATGGGATTGGATACCTATTCCAGAAAATGCTATTGTTTAGCGCCTAATATTCAATATAAAGTCTCCAGGGCCTATCCTTATTCTATACTAATACAATTGGGCTCCCATAGGGTGATGATCTTGGCCTGATGTACCCTTTCTACATCAACTCCTTAATTTGCCTCTTGATCTCATCGTTCTCTAGAATAGAAAATCGATAGATTGGTCCATTGGGTAGTGGCAAGCCTAGGGTCAGATAAATGTAGTGCTTGACCTGACAGTGCAGAGGTACCCCTATAGGTGAGGTGAGAATGTCCCTGTCCTCTTCTGTGACCTTCTCCATCTGTTGCTGCTATGCGAAGGAGCCCTGTCTAGAAGTCATGGCCACAACCTTCTTCTTTACATGCAGTTGAATAATAAGGAAAACGAATTTCCTAGTCTTGCGAATGATCTTACTACATTTCTTTGCAGTAATCAAAGGGATGGCAGTAAGTGGGGATACCTCCAGTATCCTGTAAAACTTATTTCCCAAATTAATAATCATAGAGCGAGGTCTATACTCATATACAACATGTCACTTCCACAATTATGGTTGTCCTAATAATACATCACAAACTTCAAGAGGAGAAACATCATATAGTACCTCATCTATAAAGGGCTTGATGTTATAGTGAAGGTGACACTATTGGCTGACATAGAGATCTCGTCCTTGGTGAAGCCACTCGATGGTGTACAACTAAGAATGTTTTTTCGTCGTTAGGCCTAGCCGCTTCACGACCTCTGCTAAAATGAGGTTCATTTGGCTCCTGTTGTCGAAAATGAACTGTAGTGGAGAACCCTTCACCCACATATGTGATTAGAAAAGGCATTCCCCCTCCTCTAGATTTTCAGGCTCATTCTTCTGGATCTTGGTCCCTTCCTTGCTATAGCGTGGTCCACTTTATGTATTTATCCTCATAACTCCTGACAGGGTAATATTATTTCTTGATGGAATCTTAGAAAGAATCCCAAGTGGGTGTGGCTGAAAAAAGTGACGATTCCCTCTCGTCCTTTTGTTCACAGTAGGTTTCCCACTAGTCCTTGACGTGTGGGGCAACTTTGAGAAGTGAAAAAGTAATATTTCCCCGATTGGAAAAGTCACGAACTAAAAAATATCCTTCCAACAGATTCAACCATTTATCTATAACATCTACATCTATATGGCCATTAAATATGGGAATGTCAAAGTTAACTTATACCTTAAAAGGAGTGGCACCTCGAGAGTGGCTTTTGGATGAAGATGTGTCACCTATGTGTAGTTGTCGAAAGATCTGAGAAAAGTTATCCATCATCACGTTCCTCTATCACTCGAGGGATTCCTTGAGCAATGTTTTGATAGGATATCCTACCCCCTCATCTTCCTTTTCTTCCACCATAGGAGGCCATTGGGGTTTGCGAGGCTAGCCTTGCAAAAATTCAACCAGATCGAGCATAACTCCTTATGCCTGTACCTCATTGGGGACATGCAAAGAAAAATAGAGAAAGAACAAATCACTCTGATACCACTAATCTGAACTTAAACATGAATGCAAAAAAATACATATATAACCATAAATATGGAGATGCATTAGAAATAACACTTCATTTCACTAATATCAGAATACTTGAAATATGCTACAAACAGAATGGAAATAAACTAGCTTGGGGTAGTGGTATCTTATCTATAAGAATAGATGTGTCAGATAAATGCCTCTGAACTATGTTACAATGAGGCTTAAGGGCCTATTTATTATTGAACAATAAGAGATAACTCTAAAAAATCAAAACCCTAACCCCAGGAGATGTAATGCCCAAGAGTTTGTGGGCCCCGTTGGGGTTGGTTGGGCATGCAACTTCCCGGGGTCGTAACTTGGTCATATTATCTCCATTTAGTGCGTACGATACCTTTTTGGAAAGGTCTCTCCAAGTAATACAATATTTGTGCCAGGCCCCTACCTATGGTTATGTGGCTGCAACGAACCTTAAAAAAACGCCAGTTAGGGGGGAAAAACTGCTCTGGAAGTTCAGGACCCGAAAGACTGCTAAAAATAGTAAATGTTGAAATAAACAAGGAAACAAATGAAATCGACTGGAGGTCTAGGTGGAATAGGTGGGTGGCCACCAATATCCACCTAGATCATTCCTCTCCCCTTAGGAAACAACGATCCCCATTGTGTGCAGAGCCTCCATGTGGTAAGGAAATTTTTGTTGAACCTAGTTCTTGGTGAACCATTTTCCCTTGTGAAGGAGTTGGCCTACTTTGAAAACTTGATATATTTGGATCCTCTGTTGGCGAGTGCTTTTAATCCATGTTTCCATGAGCTAATCATTTGTGTCCCGTTCGATGTAGTCTAGGTTGAGCTTTGTTGGTATGAGTTGTTTTACAATGTTGGATGTGTCCAACAATAGTGGAAAGTATGGTCGTAGGCAGCCTACATTGAACACTGGGTGCATACCAAGGAATGGTGGGATGTTGAGCTTAAAGGAATTGTCATCAACAACCTTTATGATGGTGTATGGCCCATGTCGAAGCGGGTGAAGCTTGCGGTGGGGTGTAGCAAGGTACTCCTTCTGCAAATGTAGCAAAAATTTGTCGCACACTTGAAACTTTTGCGAAACTCAATGTTGATCAGGGCACTGCTTGTACTTAGCACTGGCTTTGTGCAAGAAATACTAGCAGATTTGTTGAATTCGCTCAAAGAAGTTGTTAACCTTGTCGGTTTTATACTGGATGTGAGTCAAATCTATTTGAGGGGCTGCAAATGGTATGGCCACATCAATGGGAAATAATGGATGAAATCCCAGCCCTACCTAAAAGGGTTGTGTCCCATTGAGCTGTGGAGAGCTTTGTTGTAGTTATGCTAGACATAGGGGAGACTTTCATCCCATGTGCATGGATGCTTCAAGTCATACATGTGTAGAATGTGTAAGATCATCTTGTTGACAACCTCTGTTTGGCCATTAGTTTGGGGATGGAAAGTTGTGGACTTAGTAAGTTTTATATCCAACATTGACTAGAGACTTGGTCAAAATGCACTTAGGAATCTGTTGTCCCAATATGAGACAATGGACTATGGAGTCCCAAAGTGTACCCACAGTCACTCAAAGAAGAGATTACCAGTGGCCTCTACTATGATACTCTTCTTGTAGGACACCATGATGGCCATCTTAGAGAATTTATCAACGACCACGAAAATGCAGTCATTGCCATGTTTAGTAGGAGGAAGGCACGAGATGTAATCCATGGAGATAGATTCCCAAGTTCGATTAGATTATGTAGAAGAGTATATAGGCCTTGCTTCTTGATGGTGGGTTTGATAATGATGCAGGAAAAGTAGGATCTAATGTACTTCCCAACATCCTGATGAAGTTTCGTCTAATAAAAATACTTTTGAAATACTGTCATTGTTTCCTCTACTCTGAAATGTCTTGTGGCCCGACTGAAGTGTGCCTCCTAAATCATATTGGCATGCTCACTTGAAGGAACATAGATGTGTCTCAGGTGGCATAATAGTGCATCCTGAAGGTGATAATTTGGAACTTTCTTCCCTTCTAGGAGATTCTGGTATGTTCTGCCGAATTCAGAATCACTTTTATAAAGATGTGGCCACCTTGAAGTCTCGTGCCCATAAGAGTTGAGCACACTGATCAACACCATGGTTGGTGGTTGATTGACGCAGTTTGCATCATTATTGGTGCTGCCCTTCTTGTATCTAATATTCAAATGTAACCGTTGCAAGTAGGTGGACCATTTATGATGGCGATCATTTTGAAACTTCCCTTGTGTCTGTATGAACTGCAAGGGTCAGTGGCCTATGTGGATGACGGTTTCCTTCCCCAAAATGTAATGCTTCCTTTGACGTAAGGCCTGCACAATGGAATACATTTCATTTTATAAGTGGGATACTTTTGAACTGTGTCTGAAATTAACTCATTGTGGTAATCCACTAGATGCCCTTGTTGAGTAAGAACTACACTAATGGCATAGTCAGAGGCATCTCTCTCAATCTCAAATTGTTGTTGTTGTAGGTCTGTTAATGTGAGCACTGGTGCAAATCATAGGTGATGCTTCAACTCAGCAAACACCTTATATTGGGTTTTAGACCAAAAAAACTTTGCTTTCACTTCGGCCTTGGTGACTTGACTTAAAGTCCAAGTGATATGAGAGAACCCCAACACGAACCTGCGGTAGAAATTGGAAAGACCCAAAAAGCTGCAAAGCTCTGTTATAGTGGTTGAGTCTGGCCAATACTGAATGACTTGTATCTTGGTTGGGTCCACATGTACACCCTTCTCATCAATGATGTACCTCAAATATTGAACTTGGGTCTTGCCAAAAGTGCATTTCTCCAAATTCACACACAACTTGTGTTGTTGAAGGGTTTGAAGGACCTGTCGAATATGGGTGAGGTGCTCTTCCCAACTCTGGATGAAGATCAAGATCTCATCTAAATACACCACCACAAATTCATTGGTAAAGGGTCAAAATATGTCTTCCATCAATCTCATGAAATTTGTGGGGGCATTCGTCAACCCGAAAGGCATGACCAACCATTTGAAGAGACTCCCCTTGGATTTGAAGGTAGTCTTCCACACATCGAAGGGTTCGATAGCGCATGGTGATGACCAGACTTCAAGTAAATCTTGTTGAAATATTTGGCCCCTTTGAGCTAGTCCAAAACGTAATCAATCCATGGGATTGGGTACCTATTCTAGACAGTGATCTTGTTCAATGCCTGATAGTCAATATAGAGTCTCTGGGTCCCATCCTTCTTTTGTACCAAAAAAATCGGGCTCACATAAGGTGATGAGCTTGGCTTGATGTGTCCTTTTTTCCATAACTCTTGAATCTACCTCTTGATCTCATTATTCTCTAGAATAGTGCATCGATAGATCATTCCATTGGGTAGTGGAGTGCCTGGGGTCAGATCAATGGGGTGCTTGACCTGACAGTGCAGAGGTACCCTTGTAGGTGAGGAAAAAATGTCCCTGTACTCCTTCGGGACCTTGTCCATTTACTGCTACTGTGTGGAGGAGCTCTGTTTGGAAGTCGTGGCCAAAACCTTCTTCTTGCCCTAAGGGTGAATCATAAGGAAAAAAAATTTCCTAGTCTGGAAAATGATATTACTGCATTGCTTTGCAGTGATCAAAGAGATGGTTGTAGGTGGGCCTACCTTCAATATCCTATAGAACTTATTTCCCAAAGTAATAATCATAGAGTGAGGTATAGACTCATATACAACATGTCACTTCCACAAGTATGGTTGTCCTAATAATACATCACAAACTTCAAGAAGAGAAACATCACATAGTACCTCATCCGTGAAGGGCTTGATGTTGTAGGAAAGGAAAAATTGCTAGCTGACATAGAGATCTCGTCCTTGGTGAAGTCACCCGATGGTGTACAACTACAAATGTGTTGTTGTCAGTAGGCCCAATTGCCTCGTGAGCTCTGCTGAAATGAAGTTATTTTGGCTTCCGCAGTAGACAATGAACTGCAGTGGTGAACCCTTCACCCACATCTATGAGTGGAAGAGGTGTTCCCCATCCTTTGGATCTTCAGGCTCATTCTTGAAGATCTTGGTCCTTTCCTTGTCATAGCTTGGGCCAGTTTATGTATTTATCTTCAAAGCTCCTGATAGGTAATATTGTTCCTTGATGGCATCTAGGAAAGAATCCCAAGTGCATGCATCTAAAAATAGTGGGGATTCCCTCTCATCCTTTTGCTCATAGTAGGTTTCCCACCAGTCCTTGACGTGTGGGGTAGCTTTGAGAAGTAAAAAAGTAATATTTTCCTAATTGGAAAAGTCAGGAACTAAAAATATCCTTCCAAAAAATTCAACCATTTATCTACAGCGTCTACATCTATCTGGCCCTCAAATATGGGAATTTCAAGGTTAACTTGTACCTTAAAAGGAGTGGCACCTCTAGGGTGGCTGCTGGATAAAGATGTGTTTCGTGTGGGTAACCGTCGAAGGATTTGAGCAAAGTTATCCATCATCGCATTCCTCTATTGCTAGAGGTCTTCCTCGAGAAATATTTTGATAGGATCTCCTTCCCCCTCGTCTTTCGTTTCTTCTACCATAGGAGGTCATTGGGTTTTACGAGGCTAATCTAGCAAAGGTTCAACTAGATCGAGCCCTAACTCCTTATACCTTGACCTCATTGGGGACATGCAAAGAAAAATAGAGAAAAAGAAGATCGCCCTAATACCATTGATCCATACATAAACGTAAATGAAAAAAATATAGATATAACCATAAATACAAAGATGTCGCAGAAACAACACTTCATTTCATTAATACTAGAATACTTGAAATATGCTACAAACAGAATGGAAATAAACTAGCTTAAGGTGATGGTAGCTTATCTCTGAGAGGAGATGTGTCAGATATGTGTCTCTAAACTATGTTACAATGAGGCTTAAGGGCTTATTTATTATTGAACAACAAGAGAGAACCCTAAACAACAAAAATCCTAACCCCTGGAGATGTAATGCCAAGAGTTTTTGGGCCCCGTTGGAGTTAGTTGGGCAACCAACTTCCCGGGGTCGTAACTTGGTCATTTATCTCTATTTGGAGCGTATGATACCTTCTTGGAAAGGTATCTTCGAGTACTATAAGATTTGACATAGGCCATGGCCTATGGCTATGGGCTTGTAGTGGACCTAAAACAAAACGTCATTTAGGGGTTCAAAACAGCTCCAAAAGTTTAGGACCCGAAAAACTGCTAAAAATAGTAAATGATGAAATAAAAAAGGAAACATATGAAATCGACTGGAGATCTAGGTGGAAAAGGTGGGTGGCCACCAATATCCACCTAGATCAATGTCACATGGTATGATGACATCACCCTAATTCCAGCATGACATTATTAAGATACTGTGGGAGCGGGTGATGTGGAAGCCTATGTTAACATGACACTAAGAAACACGTGGTCGTGGTTTTCAGTGTCACCTGGAATAGTGGTGTTACGTGGTGTTGACATGGTAGTAGAAATGGTTCAAAGCCACATCACCATGGATCTTAGACCATTTATGTATGTTATAGTTCCTTTCTAATGTGAGGAACAACGTAGATGGATACCATAAAGGAGAAAAATTCGTAGGACAAAGATCATCCCATTTATTTAACATAAAAATGTGTGCCATGTGGCAGGGGTTTGAATGGCTACCATTATGAGGGAATGGGGGGGTTTGGTGGTGCTATAGCACTATAACATCACATGTGCCATAGTGGAACTCATGTGAGGTTGTAGTTCCATGTGGCAGATCCTTGTTGATGTGGCAAGGGTTACAAGGCCCAAACTTCAAATAGGCATGACCTTCAATCCAAAGGTCAAATCAAAGAAAATTTTATATCTTCAAAAATCTCTTGGTGAGAAAAATCTGATGGTGTTACCTAAAGTGAGTTCCAAACACTTTGGGTGAGAAGAAACCCCATATTCATAAGGAGACCATGAAGGTTAGGTTAATTAAAAGTAACACATCCCATTCAGCTTGGAAGACTCCAAGGTGGTGGGAGAGAGCATTACATTATATAGATAAATTTTTCATCATGTTACTAGATGACATACTTATATATTCTATGTTAGAGGAAGAACAAAAACATTATTTAAGATTGGTACTACAAGTGTTAAGGATGCCAATATTAACATGTGCACTTTTTATCAATAATGATTCGTTGTTTGAGACATATAATTTCATATCAAGGCATAACATTGGATCTAGAGAATATCAAACCCATTAGAGGATGCTAAGTAGCAAAAAATGTTTTGAAAGTTATATCTTTAATGGGATTAGTTGGATATTTCAAGAGGTTTACAATAAGTTCCTCAATGATTTCCCATCCATCATTTCCTTACAAAATAAGGGAACTAAGTTGAATGGAAAACAAAGCGTGAATACAATTTTCAACTATTGAAAATGTTAATCATCGATGCACCTATGCTATATATTGTAGATCCAAAAGAAAAATTTGTGGCATGCATAGATGCATGTGAAATGGGATTAGTGGATTCCTTTTTCATAACGTGCATGTAATTAGTTATAAATATAGAAATATTAAATAACATGATGGGAATTATGACACACATGACTTGGATCTTCTTGCCATAGTACATGTATTGAAGATGTGGAGGAATTAATTAATATGGAAGAAATTTGAATTAAGTATAGATCACAATGGTATGAAATATTTGTTTGGACAACATTTAATGTAGAGAAATAATATGGTTTGAATTTTTAAGTTAGTGTGACTTTGATATCAAGAATATTAAAGGAAAAGAGAATAAAGTTGTTGATGCACTTAGTAGAAAGGTACATGCCATGCATGCTATATCTATTAGTATGCATGAATCAAATTTAAAGATCCAAATTTTAGAATATGTTGTTGTAGACTAGCATTATCTACATGTAAAATAAGGCTTATAATATGAATATGTGAAAATAAATTTGAGTATAATCTAAGAGAACATTGAATACCTATGCCTAAAAATAGAGTGTGTTTTCCCAATTCTAGAGAATTGAGGAAGATGGTGTTAAGGGAAATGCATAGTGTCCCATATGTAGGACTCCTTAGTTACCAAAAAACAATTGCAACACTAAGAAGCCACTACTTTTGCCCAAAACTAAAAATTCATGTGGTTAATTACATAGCCAAGTGTATGGGATGTGAAATATTGAAATATGAGCATAGATACTCAAAATACTTATTAGAATTTATGTCAATCCTAGAATGGAAATGAAAAGTGGTAACCATTGATTTTATTACTAATTTCCTAGGAATTAGGGGAATTTTAATGTATATAATGAGTCTCATGAGAAAAATAAGAAAACAATAAAAAAAATAATAAATAAGAGCTATGAATTTTTAAAGCAAAAGAAAAAAAACTACATAATTTTTTTTTCTTCTTTTGTATTTTTGACTTATGTCCTTTTAGGTTTACTCAAATGTCAAGTGTAGGTACTTATTAGATATATAATTATTTTTTTCATCCATTGAGTACCCACTCTACATACTTCTAAATATACCCAAACCAAGAACAATTGAAATACATGAAGAATATGTTTCTTGAAAGAAACATTTTTTTGTATAACGATATAACTGCAAGGAAAACACAATATTAAAGGAATAAATACATACTTGATTTTTTTTTTTTTGTAGGCAAAGGTGTTACTCTTGTTTTTCTATTATCCAGTCAAAAAATTACAGCAATATTGGTGGAGCCATCTACCCGCCCACCAGGGGAAACCGAGTAGGGTATCCACCTAAAGTTTTTAACAGCATACCAAAAAAAAGAAATACCCCATTCTGTTTTTCCAAGCTATATAAACATCACAGTCATTCCATGTTCTGATTCTGCTGATATACACATGGTAGCTATCTATTACAAAACTATGAAACCTGTCTGATCTATCTATATGCCGTAGATTCATCAAAAAGAGAACATGAAAACTAAAGTTACTCAACTGCATCTCCAAGAATCGGTGAGGCCTCTTTGCTGCTCCGCTGCTGACTGTCTTTAAGCATTTGCTGGATTTCATCTAACTTTTTCCCCTGCATTTCCATGGAAATTTGCAGGATGCGGAGCTCCCGTCTCAAATTGGGGACTCCCTGAGCCAACTCTGCCATTTCAGTAGCAACCTGCTCCAAAACCTTAGCAAGTAACCGTTTCATCACCCAGTAAATGTGTAAGGATTGCTTGAACAGAGACATTCTGCCTCTCGTATTGCCAGGGTCATGCACCAGAAATTCCTAGTCCTCCATCTCCGAGTTGGATTGGGCTTGGATAGCTTCTTCTTCCATGTTTTGGATGATCCTCCTGATTCTGGGACTGGTATTCTGAGAGTAGGCTCTCTCGGCTCGCTGTATTTTCTGTTCAAAAGTCTGTCTGGCCCTCCTGGCTGGTCTCCTGCTCTGCTCTGGCCTTTCTCCCCTGCCTCCATGAGCTCTATTGGCCTCGCTAGCTTGTCCACTGTTTGGTTCCGCCTCGCGGTCGCCTTGTCGATTCCTCCTCTGCCGCCCTCGGTGCAGTACCCTTCTACCCCGCCGGCTTCGCTGGCTGACTCCCATAGCATACTGCTCCCATTCCTCTGCATTCATGCTTTGTTCGCGGCTTTCCTCCTCATCTGAAATGTCGAGAATTTCATAAATTTCCTCCGGTTTCTCTTCTTTCATCACCCCTTTCCCCTTCCTGTCTTGCTCTCTGATTCGTTCCGCTTCCATCTCTTCTGCTAACCTGGCTCTCTTTCTAGTTTCCATAATACCGCTCATAGATGACCGACTACGCTTAGCACGGGAGGCTCTCAAGGGTTCTGTGTTTCCTCTCGCTCTGCGAATGTTAACTAAATTCTCTTGATGCCGGGTGCTTTGCATGCAGGCTGTTATAAATTCCCAAATCCCGCTCCTCCTATCTGTCCCATTGTCCTTACCCTGCCATCTGTTACTCCGATCATCACATTTCCTATCAAAAATCTTATTAGATTTATTCCCATTTAAGGTTGCTGACATGTACTTGCCTTCTCTGCGCCAATTCAAATCTATGATTGGGTTTTTATGAGGTGGATTTTTCCTCTCTGATTTCGCACCCTCCCGATATGATCTCGCATGGTGCTCACTGATCTCCTCCCCAGGTCCTTTCTGACATTCCTTTACTATCTGACCCAAATTCTGTCTATCCCCAGTGTTTCGCACGAGTATTGCAATTCGCAGGGGAGTCCTATTCATGATGATCCTGAGTGGCCTGGTCGTTCCACGTCCTCCTGTTGTTCCAACTCATCATTCCTCGTATTTCTGCCTGTGGCTTGATCATGGTCTGCATTGATTATGGCTGTGTTGTGCCTTGCAAAACAACCCCCCCATTTCATATTTATTATTATTTACAAAAACATTAAAATATGAAATGGGTCCCTCTCAAAATAAAATTGATGTCAATAACTCTTACTTTGTAAAAATTCAACAAATCCAAGGAGCGCTTTATAAACTTCCCCTCAAAAGCAATATCCCTTTAAACATTGGAAATAAAGCAAATATGTGTTTATTGCGATAAAGCGATCGCAAGATCGCATATCGCAATAACATAAAGGATGCACCAAGCAATCAAAAGGCTCACCCGACGCGATAAAGCTATCGGCGATATCGGCAATTGGCATTCCCTTGTGCATCACTATCGCGCCCATCGGCAAAGCCCCGACCCGATAAAGCTATCGGCGATATCGGCAATCGGCATTCCCTTGTGCATCACTATCGCGCCCATCGGCAAAGCCCCGACCCGATAAAGCTATCGGCGATATCGGCAATCGGTAGTCCCCTTCGTATCGCAAGCTTTGTTCATAGCCCTTTCCCCGATCCGATATCGGCGATCGGCGATCGGTGGTTTCCCCCGTTGAATCCTTAATACACATAGGCCTTTCCCCGATCCGATATCGGCGATCGGTGATCGGCAGCATTCGAAGCATTGTTAAAACTATCCTCGCGCCCCTGCCCGATCCGATAAGATAAGGCACAATTCTCAACGAAAAGCCGTTAAAGTGATTGGAAAGCTCGAGTTAATGACAATTAAGGCATAATCATCCCCACTCGACCGCCAGTACGCCCATTGCATGATTTAAAAGATCTTTAGGCAAATATTGCACTAATGAGCATTTATAAGGTGGCAGGTCCTATACGGTTCCTTAATGAATCCATCTCCTCAGATCTGCCTATAGATCATATCCGCGCTGTTTTAATAAAGACAAAGTATATCGACATTCTTCTTTCTATTTTACTATCAGTTGTGAGTTTCATTGTTATCTCAGTATTACGCAAAAACCATCTTTCTGTGCAGAGTACAGATTTACCAAGCAATTCAGGCATAATGGGTAAAAAGCAGAAGAAGGTTGCAGGCGTTATTGAATCACCAGCCGCGCCACAACTAATAGTAAACAGCAAGAAAGGTTTGATATTAGATACAACGTGCGCGGGCCTTGCCAGAACAACTTGGCAAGGAACTTATGATTTGCTAGAAGCCGAGAAGCCTGAGCAGGTGTTAGAAGAAGCTACCGCAGATTCTACCAAAAAATCAGAGTGCACTCTCAAGGACTTGGCCGACTCCTTCCTACATAGGATAGCGGCAAGAGAGCAAATGCTTCCATACACCAATGTTATCAAGTGGGCAATTGAAGAAATTCCTATCACAGACAGAACTTTCGTCGCAAAAGGTGGAAGGATTTTTGGGTCCTTCAAGCCAGAGGATTTGAGGCAAATGCATCATTTTCCTATGCCAGAGAAAGTTTACAATAGCGCATTTCTGGAGAAGTTCGCAAGTGAGAATGAAATTGAGTCTGAACCTATCAAAGAGTGGAGGCAGAATCCAAGTAAGCACAAGCATGAATCC
>APFE030738976.1:1964-17602 GCA_000404065.3 Pinus taeda | reverse complement strand
ATATACATTTATTTATTGAAGTTATATATATATATATATATATATAAAAGAGAGTGAAAATGCAAAATTGGGAAACACATTTTGGTATGTGGAGAGAATTTTTGCTATATTTGAAAAACTCTTGTTTATGAAAAAAGTCAAAATATTTTCTCAGTTAAGAGTTAGATTATTTCTCGACCTAGAATTTAGTAGAGTTAATCATGGGTTTTCAAACTCTCATCCAAGAGTGGTAGATTCTAATATATTCTCTCAAAAGAGAGTTCAGATGAAAACAATTTCTCGGGCATAAGCTCTCGAGAAAGAGTTCAAATTCTATTTTCGTAGTTACAAATTTGTCATCATCCTAGGTGTTTTTTTAAGGACTACATCATATCGTCCATGAATTTCAAATCAATAATAGGTAAGAATAGTTAATGATTACAGAGTGTTGCAGATGAATTTCTTTGTTCTGCTCTTTGTTTCTTCTTCTTGTGCATGCTTATCTACAAATTGCGTTGTCCTCCCACCATTGGTTTCATCATATACCACATATTGACTTGTCATAATACTCTTTTTTGTTGGACCAAAAAGTTATAGACTTTACCTTCATTACAATATCCAATCAATATATCTTGAATTCATTTCTTTTGGTTTTTAACCATTAAAATATTCCACATGTGTTGCTACTTTTAATTTCTTTTTAGGACGTATAATGAGACGAAAAATTGTTCTTCTAGAAATTTATCTAATATTTTTTGATTTTCTTTGGCACACTATGATATGGCATGTAATTTGCACCCTACTTAAAACATTATATTTTGAAAAAAATCAAACCTAAATTATATCATAACAAAATATTTTAATTTGGAGTTGAATTTTTGTATCAAAGTATTATACTCTAGAGTTAATTTTTTGAAGCAACGTATTGGTTTTTGAAGTTAATTTTTTGGTCTATTGGTGATGAGGATGTACATAGTCAAGAAGTTCTTCAGGTAGACAAACTTTCCTTCTATGCCTTGTAGAGATGACTTTTGGAACTTGCCATAATTCATTCTAAGTCAACATAATGACTACTGATTATGGCAGTGAGAAATGCATATTACAATATGTTTTTATGTGTGTAAAGTATATGCAAGAACAAGAAGAAAATATGTAATGTAACTAAAAATATATTTATTTGGTCTTTTTCCCAAACCTTCTTAAGAAGAAATTTTTTTGAGTCATTTACATAGAGCTATGTGTATACCATGGGTTCATGGAAATACCATTTTTTTTAACCACCATTGATAATTCTCAGGTACAATACTGCATAGTTTGAAGCACCACTTCATGTGAAAACAACATATTGATATATTATTTAAAGTCATTGTTAGGTGGAGAGACAACTTAAGGACATAGTAGGGAACATAGGAATGAAATCTAAAAGGTAGCTAGCCAAAACTTTAAAACACAAATTGAAGCATTATTGGTTATGAGTACAAAATATCGAGATTATTCAAAGTCATTGCCAAGTGTAGAAATTCCTATGTACATTCAAAACTGATCATGTAATTTATTAAAGCATAATACTCAAATCTACTCTACTCATTTGTAGAAAGAAATTTATGATCAAGAACAAAAATCATAAACATGCACCAAGATTCAACACACATACACAAATATTTATCTAGGGGAAAGCAGCTGCTCAAAACCCCTTCCTATATGTATTTCATTTATTAAAGAATTTGGGTTAATACAATATTCTTGCTCAAGTTGAGCACAACCTGCACCTGTATCTTTTATCTTTCTTCTTTCATTGACTGACTCTGGCCAATACTTAGATAATTTCTCAGCCTGCCAAGCTCCTATTTCCTTGTGCTTTTATTTGAGGAATTGGGCCCTTATTTAATAGGATTTTACCTTAATTGAATTTTTCACTTCCTTTAGTCACTTCCTCTGACTGCATGCACCACTTGTACACCTCTAACTAGTCTACAACTTATAGTACAATGCCTTGGAATCTCCATTTCAACTAGGTAACTTGAATTCTCTGCATGCATGAGTTAATATAGGCTGATTTATTAGTTAACTGGTTGATCACTTAGTGAGATGAAGTTACACTTCCACTACTTAACCTTCCACTAGTTCCTCCAACAATTAGAACTAGTCACTACAAGAAAAAAGGTCATTGGTGAGGGTCATGCCTGTGACAAACCTTTAAGGTCCGTCACCAACGTCGCATATGGTGACGGTCTTTAAAAAATAATTATTCTAAGTGTATATAGTGATGGTCCTTTAATATTTGTCACCAAATCCATTTTCAATGACACTTTTGGTGAGGGTCATTAAAGGCCCGTCAATAATTCTCTCTTGGTGGCACTTTTAGTGAGGGTCGTTAAAGGTCCATCACTAATTCTCTCTTTTGTGACACTTCTAGTGACGATCTTTTATTGACCCTCACCAATCCTAATTTTGGTTACTTTTGGTGACGATCAAAAAATGTTCGTCATCATTAATCATTCCAATTAGTTTTTGATGATGCTTCATGCCTATGATGGATCTTTAAGGCCCATCACCAATGTCGCATATGGTGACGGTCTTTAAAAAATTGTTGTTGTGAGTGTATATAGTGATGGTCCTTTAAGGTTTGTTACCAAAGCCATTTTCAATGACACTTTTGGTGAGGGTCGTTAAAGGCCCGTCACTAATTCTCTCTTTGGTGACACTTCTAGTGATGATATTTTATTGACCCTCATCAATGCTCTTTTTGGTTACTTTTGGTGATGGTCAAAAAATGTTCGTCATCATTGATCATTCCAATGAGTTTTTGATGATGTTATGTACTTGTTACTATATTTTTTGTCAAAAGATAATGATTTAAGACCATTATTGTGGGGTCTTTTTCATTATGTGTCCACGTTCATAGTGGTTATAGTTAGTCAATTTGTTAAGAAGTAATTAGTGTGTGTCATTTCTCTCAAGTCATAAGAATATAGTTTTCCTATGAGTGAACACATGATTCATTTCTATTAGGTTTATTATCTAGCATATTTCCTTTAAATAAAGTTCCACTAGTGTGTGTAGGAACTATATTATTTAATACATAATCAATCTCTGTCAATTCTATTAATGAGAGAGACCTAGCACTCCTCGACACTCATGGCACAACTTAACATGCTTTGGAACAATACACTAACATTCCTTGGCACATTGCATGTCTTGGAACATCTTTGTACCTGGAACATCTTTGTACCTAGAACATCTTGCCATGAGTAGGATGCCCAAGCACATGTTGGCATGCCCTAGCATAGCATAATACTCCCCTATCATGTGTTGTCATGCCCTATAATCCATAGCATGCCCTCCAACACCTTGGCATAATATTGCATTAACAAACATTAACACTTGGCACACATTGTCACTTGGAATGTATTGGAACATATTATTAGTGTACCTAGCATGCCCCTTTTAAAAAAGATAAAGTCCTTACTTATTAACCCTCTTATGCGTTCATTTCCTTGCATTTTAGCTTAGGTATTCCTTTTGTTGCCTTGTAACTCCTTGATGCATATTGGCATACTCTGGCACCCTGCACATCCTAGCATGTCTTAGCACCTGGCATGCCTTGGCACTATTTGGCACATTTTAGCACACCCCGGAACTACCTAGTGCACTCTAGCACTTATTGACATGCCTTGATATTCCCTGGCATACCTTACCCATGCTTATCATACCTTGTCACTCCCTCCTTGGCATGATAGCTAGCACGCATTGACACTCCCCAACACACCCTCGTATTCATTCACTTCCATGCATTTTAACCTAGTTCTCCCTTGTGTTGTCCTAGTACTCCCTAACACTCCTTAGCATGCATTGGCACTCTCTAGTACACCTTAGCACTCTTTGATATGCTCTGCCACTTCATAGCATGCATCACACTCCCTGACGCAGATTGGCACTTGGAATGTGTTGGCACTTGGCAAGTCTTAGCATGTTTGGCATGCATTGAGATGAGCTGGTATGATCTGGCATGGTTTAATATTAAATTTATTTGAGATCAATTATTGGAAACTATGTGAGAAGAAACAGGGGAATATTTGGCACTTAGAACACAGTGAAACTTGGCACTTGGCACATATTGCCACCTAGTGTTGGTGTGCCTAGCATGCCCCTCATGGGAAAGGTAATTTATGACTTATTAAACCTATTATGTTCTCATTTCTTTGTATTTTAGCTTGTTCCTCCCTTTTGTTGCCTTGACAGTCCCTGGCATGCATTGTCACACCCTTGTACATATTGGCATGCCTTAGCACTTGGCACATCTTAGCTTGTTTGACATGTCTCCGTATTATCTGGAACACGTTAGCATGCCCTAGCATTCCCTAACACACCTTGGTAGTCATGAACTCACAACTAGCATTACATTTTTCCATGACTTATGAACCTTACATTCACTAGAACACCTTGGCACTCCCTCTGTTATCCTCCACAATGTCCCATGTTGATGAGAACATTGATGGAGGTAACCACAGACCAAGCTTTTAGTTTGGTAGCCAGCCCTACCAAACCAAAGAGGGTGAGCTCTCTATGAAATCACAACCAAGAGATGACTGGAATATAAAGGATTTTAGGCTAGATAGCTAGGCTCAGGTGGGTTTTGGAAAATTTTGGGTTTTGTTGTTGGTTAAGGGAGAAAAACTAAGTAGCTAGGTCAAAGGATCAAAGGGTTACAACAACAAATATATAAAGGAGAAAGGTAGCATTACTTTTGTGATGGATATTAGGGTTTGTCGGTGTAGTGTAGTGTTTAGAAGAAGCAAAATTTCTTAATGAGCATGAAACATGGATTCATTAAGCAAGAAAGAAAGTAACACATAATGATTCTTCCATCAAAACAAAGCTTTATGCAAAGAATTTTGTTTATAAAATGTAAGGAAAACCATTGAAGAATTGACGAATGGAAAGGGAATATGAATATATTTCATATAAATCTATAATAGAGAAAAAACAACATCACAAACTTACTGTACATGAATTCCTAGATAATAGCTGCAAACTATGTCCTTTGATTTCCAGAAAATGTCCAAGTACAAGCTACAATAGTTCTCTCCTCTGAAATCCAACCCGTTCTATCATTGAGAAACTAATACATAAAGACCAAAATCTCACCACTCCCAGGGGTTGAATCCATGACTCTAGGAATTGTTCTATGAGGTGTTCTAACCAAACCCTAATGTCTAGGGAAGTTAAAAACAACTTCTACAATTAAATTTCACTCCAACCTCTCTCATAAATGAGCTCAAATTTACATAAAAAAAGCTTACAAAGACTAACGACCCATTATTTACATTTAATTTTACCCCTCACATTCATCTACTTCACCCATTTTGCTTTTACCAAAGTCAAACTAGGAATTACAGAAAATTACATAGTGAAAATTTTACAAAAATCTCAGAAATTTCCAAGTGGGCAGCGAGCTATTGGAGGCCATTTTTGAGTGCTTTGCTGAAGTCCAGATCCAGATCTGAAGTCTGTTATAGAAATATGGGAGAGCTTTTATGTTGTCAGAGTATTTTTTCACTCAAAATGAGCCATTTTTGGCTGAGATATGGCCATTTTCCCAAGGTGTATCCAGGTACGTAGTGAAATGGAAAAAGAGGGCCAGAAAGGTGATTTTTGGCCTCTTTTTTGCAAATTACTCAAAAACTGAGCCCTAGACCAAGAAAGTGGGAAAACAAGTTTTGAGAGAGGGTCATAATATTTCCAAAAATTTTTAGTTTCCATCATTTGGATCCCTGAGGAACAAGCTCAACATGAGATCGCTGCGCTCCTAGACAGAAAATTGCCAAAACATTGCAAGTTTGCACCAGTTTGCGCTAAAACACAAAATTTTCTCCAAATCCTCCAAAAATTTCTCCAAAGATACCTGATGAGGTATTTTATGCAATCATGATGCATCAACAAGCAAATCTAACTTACCCTTCTCCTCTTGGTTGATTAGGGTTTCCTTGAGTTTTTCCTTCAACTACTTGATTTTCACCTTGACAACCTGATTCCTTATGTAATAATGGATGGCCATCTTCTTTTGCAACTTGTTATCCCAATTTGCCTTTTAAAGAATATTATCAAGGTGGAAATTGACTTTTTCAAGCCAAAACTCCCTGTCCTCATTAATTTCCATGGCAATCCTCTCTTCAAAGGTCAATTCTTCCATCGGTGGCTTTTGTTCTCTTTCCCTTTGAAGTGCCTTCCTAAGACCCATTATCCTTGGTATCTTCCTTACCACATGTCCTTCATGCTTCTCAGTGTCCTCATGGTCCA
This sequence comes from Pinus taeda, assembly GCA_000404065.3. Classification (NCBI taxonomy): domain Eukaryota; kingdom Viridiplantae; phylum Streptophyta; class Pinopsida; order Pinales; family Pinaceae; genus Pinus; species Pinus taeda. The sequence continues at coordinate 11,323 of APFE030738976.1, read as the reverse complement.
CCACTACCTTTCCATTCATCTCTTGTTTCTTGGCTTTGAATTGCTCTTTCTCCATGACTAGTTGTTTTTCCTTAAGTTGACCGTTTTCTTGGTCAAGGAATGAAATGATGAATTTGGGCCTTTCCAAATTGTCCTTGAGCTCCATGATATGAGAATAATTATCTTTGATGAATTGTTGCAGGGTTTGATGCTCATCATGTGCCTCTAAGTCAACTAGGTCAAATTCATGCTCAATGGGCTCCTCATCATGCAAAGATGCCTCATGATGTGATGGTGATCCTTGTTCTGCTGATGTAGTAAGCTTTGACCCTTCATCAATTTGAGGAGAAAACAGAAGCTTTCTACCTCTATGATATGTCTTGGTCACCTCAGGGAAACGTTCCTTGAATACCTCATCATGTTTTCTTGTGGACCCCACCTCCATGGGTTGTACTGACATGGTTTGGTGTTGTCTTGGTGAAGTGGTTATATGCATTTTGAAGGTTGCCTCAATGAATTTGTCCCATGTCATGTTCTTCTTTGTCAACTGATGGAGTACTATAACCTTTATCAGGCTACGGTGAAAGAGGTTGGGATAATGCACTTTTCCTTTTTCATACATTTTGGTTAGGCTCCTATACAAGTAGCTGGACAAATTTAGAGACTTGGCAGCTGTAAAGTGTATGAGAAGTCTTATGTGGTATTGATATAGCCTGGAAAATCTGCCCTAACATGTGAATAACTTCATGATAGCCTTCATCAATGGTGCATATCTCTCCAACAAGTATATGAATGGGAAAACATGTGAGTGAGCTTCTTTGTATTGTGATTTCAACTGGGGTGTGTACTCTTCTAGGTCTAGTTTAATGCCTTTGAACCAATTTTCACCATGGTTTGGTATGCCTGTAGCATGAGAGATGGAATCCATTTAAAACATGAAATCAATCCCTGTAATGGTGATCTTGTCTTCCTTCAAGGTGAGGGAAAATATACCTGTGAGATGCTCAAGGTAACCTACTTCCTGCACACTTTGACAAAACCCTAAACAATTGACATCTTCAAAGCATTTCTTGACAAATGGGGAGGAGGTTATTTCATTGAAATTATATGGCTCAAATCTCAGTATATTTCCCCCCTTTTTGTACTTCCTCTTCTCTAATGGTGATCAATTAGGCTCCATACTTCAAACCCTAGGTGAAAGGCAAGCAAAAACAATGAAATTTGTTGTTGTGAGGGAATAAGGTGGTATGATAGACTTAGGAGTTGCCTAAATTTGTAAGGAAATTTAGGAGGTTAGATGAAGATGTTAGTGAGTAGGGGACAAAGGAATTTTACGAAATGAGTGAGGAGAGGGGGTGGAAAAGGCCAAAACACAAGCCTCTCCTAGAAAGAGATAGGGTAGATTAGGGTTTAGAGGAAAATGGTAGAAAATGAGGGGATAAGGCTTTGTGATGGATGGAAATGGTGTATTAGCTTCAAATAGAGGTGTAGGGACAAGGAATATAGGGTTTAGGGAAACAACTCATCATTTGAGGATCAAAACCATGAAAATCATGTAAACCCTAGAAGAAGAAGTATTTGATCATTTTCTTGACATATGAGGCAAAGGAGGGCATGAAAATCATTAAACTTACTTGTTATAGAACCTGGAGGATGAAATTAATGAATATGAGCTTTGAAAAATGAATTTTCATGGTCAAACAACAATTTTGGATAACTCTGCCTCGTGAGCAACGAAGGCTTCCTTTGTGTAGTGTGTTGTATAGGTGCGCAACAAGAGTCAATTTTCACCAATGAGGGCTATGGAATCAAAAATTTTTGAAAAGGAGAGGGGGGAGCTCGATGTTAGTATGGTGGACAAGTGCAAATGAGTGTGAATGAGCTCCTCCATGTGCTTTTATAATTTTCTTTTAGTGTCTAAGTGATTAATGAGTTAGGATGGCCCACCTCACCAATTTACTTTTATTTTGAGTTTTGTAGCCTTACGACCTCTTCTTGTAACTTTAGAACCTTAGGAACACTATTACAAATAAAAACATAAATTACATTTTAAATCAAGTGTTATTGAACAAATTTACCTATTGCTACTCATTTGCCGGATTTATACATGAAATGTTTGATTTTGTGACCTTAACCCCAATGACCTAATGGTGAAACTGAGCTGAATGGAGACCATGATGATGTGAATGAAATGATATTAATGATTTTTTCATGATGGTAGGCTCAACTACGTGATGAAAGTGGCCGACATATGAAATTCTTGAGAGAGTGGAAATAGCCCTACACACACTAGCCAATGACCAAATTTTTATTTGAAGACTCACTCAAATGACAAAAAATTGACTTGACACCCTAACAACACCTTGTAAGAGCATATTTCATCACCGATGACAGGCTAAACTAACTGACACTAACACCCTCACAGATAACCTTACTTTTTTGTGACTTGGTAACCCAACCAATTCATTAGTAAAACAATATTGTGCCCAACCCAAAGTCTCCCTTTCTCTGAAATTTCTTTTCCACCCCTCATCACAACCATATACTTGCCTCTTGCAAGTCCTATTCTAAACTTCTCATAAAACACTTCATCCTTAGGACACCTAGAATTCACTGACACTCCTTGGCACACACTCTTATTTGTTCATTTCCAAGCATTTGGACCTAGTTCTCCCTTTTGTTCCCCTGACTCTCCCTAACACTCCTCACCATCCATTGAAACTGTCTGCCATGTGTTAGCACACCTTTTCATTACTTGGCATGCCCTGGAACTCCTTAGCTATCATGCCCTTACAACTACGCTTAATGTTTTTTAGACTTGGCCAAAACCCAACCAAGTCGTGCCCCAACTACAACAACTTAACCAAGCTATAGTTACTACAACTAAACTATACCTTATTCACCTAAGAACTTCCTATAACACATCTTAGGCTACTCATGTCCAATCTCAACTCATCCCACTTAACAAGTTATCAATTCAAGGCTCACGTTCAACCATGGCCATAAAACAACTAAGAAACACAATTTACATCTTAACATGCCATAGCACATGGCACGTCTAAAAATCCCTTAGACCTATGTGGCATGTGTTAGCATCCCCTACATTTCTTGGTATGCATTGCACTCCCTATCACTATCTAACATGCCCTGGCACTCTAGCATGCCTTGGCTCTGCCTAGCATATAACCTTGTCACTCCCTCCTTAGAACACTTGGAACTCATTGACACTCCCTATCACACACTCTTATCTCTTCATTTACATGCATTTTTAACTAGTACTCCCTTGTATTTATGTGGCACTCCTTAACATTCATTGGCACACATTGACACACCCTAGCACATGGCACATCTTGGTATGTTTCCTTGGCACTACCTAACATATCTTGTTTCTCCCTCCTTACCACACCTAAAACTCATTAACACTCTTTGTCACACACTATTATTCATTCGTTTCCATGTATTTGAAACTAGTGATCCATTTTGTTTCCTTAGAACTCAATAACACTCCTTGGAATGCGTTGAAACACGCTAGCACCTGGCACATCTTGGCATGTTTCCTTAGCCTCTAACATGCCTTAGCACTGCCTACCATAGCTTGTTACTTTCTCAGCACACCTGTATCTCACTGACACTTCCTATCACAAACTCTTATTTGTTCATTTGCATGCACTAATTTGACCTAGTCCTCCCTTGTGTTTCCCTGGCACTCCCTAACACATCCTAGCACATGTTGACACACCCTAGCACCTGGCACATCTTGGGTACATGTCACCCTAGAAATCTTGCATGACTTAGCGCAACCTAGCATACCATGTCACTCTCTCCTTAGCACATATGGAACTCGCTGGCACTCCTTGTCACACACTCTTATTCATTCATTTCCATGCAGTTTGACCTAGTTCTCCCTTATGTTTATATGGCACTCCCTAACGCTCCTTAGCACGCATTGGCACACCTTGGCACATCTTGGTATTCTTCCCTAGCACTCTCGCATGCCATGGAAGCAATGCATGACATACCTTGTCACTCCCTCCTTAGCACACCTAGAACTCACTCACTGTAATGTTCCAAACTAGGAAAAATAGTGTTATGCAAAGCGGACAATAAAAATAACACCATAAAATTAAATCAAACCATCAGACCACAAAATTGTCTAGCATGTGTTAGCATGACTTTTCATTCCTTAGCACGCCCTATCACTCCTTAACTATCATGCCCTCACAACTACCCTTACATTTTTTGCAACATGGGAACCCAACAAAAATCCTACCTCAATTATAACAACAACTTGACCAAGTTATAATTACTACAACTAGACTATGCCTTGTTGACCTAAGAACTTCCTATAACTCATCTTAGGCTACTCATGTATAATTTCAACTTATCCAACTTAACAATTTACGAAGACAAGGCTCACATCCAACCGTGGTCATAAAATTAAACAATTAAGCAACAAATTTTACATCTTGACATGCCATAACATCTGGCATGCCTAATAATCCCTTGGCACTATGTAGCACGTGTTAGCATCCTCTGCATTTATTTGCATGCTTTGGCACTCCCTAGCACTCCCTAACACTTAGCACACCTTGTAATCACTAGTTAACACTCTTTGTCATGCTATTATTCATTCATTTCCATGCATTTGAAACTATTGCTCCCTTTTGTTTCCAAGGAACTTGGCCCTAACACTCCCTAACATATGTTGGTGCCACACCTTCATGTTTGGAACTTCTTGGAATGCCTTAGCACTTGGCATGTCTTGGCATGCCTAAAATGCCTTGGAACTTTCTAGCATGTGTTAGCACTTCCTGAGGCACTCCCTAGTTGTCATGCCCTCATAGATAGCCTTACTTTTTTGTGACTTGGGAACCAAACCAAGTCATTAACAAAACAATGTTATGCCCAACCCAAATTCTCCCTTTTTCTAAAACTAATTTGTAAAAACCTTATCACAACCATAGGCTTGCCTCCTACAAATCCTATTCTGAACTTATCCTAACACAATTCGTCCCTGGGCACCTGGAATTCGCTAACACTCCTTGGCACACTACACTCTTATTTGTTCATGTCCAAGCAAGTTCTCCCTTGTGATGCCTTGCCACTAGCTAGTATACCTTTTCAATCCCTCCTTAGCACACCTACAACTCACTGACAATTCATTTCCATGCATTTTAAATGAGTTCTCCCTTGTGTTTCCCTGGCACTTGGCCCTTACACTCCCTAGCATGCACAGATAAAATACTTGCAAAATTTTCCCATATCCTACTATTTAGGGTTTGGTTTTTGACTAACTAAAAATGTGATAACTAAAGAGATAATCATGGGATATGGTAGAAAAATCCTCAAACTTCATTATCCAAATAGATTTTAGGTCAACCATGCCAAGTTGGAGGTTCACCAAGTCAAATTGCAAAAAGTTCTAGAACCCTATCAGCACTTCTGGCCTGGCGAAATTATGAAAAATGGGTCTCAAAATGCCACCTGTAGCCCCAAGAAAGTAACTTTTGTGTAAAAAATGGGAGATGATTTTGTTTTTGGGTATGTTATGAACCAAAACCTCATCTTGTTTTCAAAAATACTTTCCCATTTGTTCATAATCCAAGCTTGAAGTTGGTCACACAAAAACACAACAAATCTTGGAAAAATCACAGCAAATAGTTGACTTCAAATTTTGATCACTTGACTAAGGTTTTGAGTGTTGCTGAAGACCTGTGAAGAAACTTAGAGATGTCCACTACACCCTGGAGCCTTTAAACCATGCAAAAACATCATTTTAGCCTCTTCAAACTTGATTCCAAAACTGATTATCTAGAAGTGCAGCGAAAAGAGAAGAAACGAAGACAAACTCCTATATATTTAACCATAATACATGTACAAAAATGTAATGATTGTGCTTGGTTCCATGATTAGCAAAAACCTCCTTTGGGTTTCTAAAATTCATCTCCATTTGGTCACAAATATCTTTTGAAAATGATGATAAAAACAAAGTCGAAAGCACATCAACTCTCCTATAGCAATTGAATTTTTGGCATACCTCCCAAATGGTAAATCCAAATCGGTGGAAATTTTTATAGAAAGTTAATATCATCATATTTCACCTCAAAAATTTTTTTAAGCCCAATTAGAGTCATAAATCTCTCGAAAATCCCAAAATGGTTGTAGATGATGATGGCTCATTTCTCAAAAACCGTACAATAGTTTGAGCTAAAATTGAGTGGGTGTTTTAATTTCATCTCCGTTCATCTCCTATAACAATTTCATCAAAAATGAATGTTAGGTTTAAGAGATATGATGAGAACATGGTGACTAGGTAAAATCACATCACAAAAGAGCAACCAATTAGGGGAAGGGAATGAGAGGGAAGGAAGGTAGGAAAAATTATGGGAAAAATATAGGGGATAGGTATGGGTGTTAGGAAAATACTATAAGTATAATGTCTCAAAAATAGTGAGAAAAATGGGGGGGAAAGGTCAAAACATAGACCTAGGGTAGAAGCGCATAAGATTTCTAGGGTTTTTGGTAAGATAAGGAAATGAAAGGATTTTGATGAGGGGAATGATGGAGAATGGTTAGTGAAGGATGATGAAGGAGGTATAAGCTTAAAATGAAGGCCTTTTAATCTTGAATGAAGCTATGAACCATGGAAAAGGGAAAGCGGAACAAAAACCCTAGTAGGATAATTTCGACTCAATCTCTGAGGAAAGAAGGTGAAAGTATGATTGATAGGGTTTTATTCACCATGATTAATCAAAAGACTCATGAAATATGGAGATGACCTACCATGATGAAATGATCTTCATTTTTGGAGTGGGAGTAGTGATGAGCCCCAAAATTGGTAACTTGTTGGGCTCATTTGGCCTAATTATCCTTGTTCAGTCCTTGCTCAAATCCTTCATTTTCCATAGCTTATGCATTATTTTCAGTATGTTTATGTCATTTGTACGAATAAGGATAGTCACTCTTCCTAGGTGGCTAACACGTGCTTATTTTAGGTTTTTTGACACATGTTGAGCAAAATCGAGAAATCATGGGCTAAAAGACAGCCAAGCCTGAGGTGAGGATTCGTAGGGGGGTTGTCTATGGCATTAAATAACCCTTCCTCGGGATCTTCACCCCCAACTCTGAGCTCCAAAGACCACCAAAACCGAATCTAGAAGGCAACCAAGCAGATTTTAGAAGGAACTGTCTAACTCACAGTTTGGACAGCCGAGTTCCACAGATTGAGGAGGCCAGCTAGGTCCCTCGTGATGTATAAATGTTGAGGCCTCAGCCTTCGTAAGGTACTTTTGAAACTATTGTGTATTTTGCACCTCAGTGCTGCTAGTTCTACTTTGTTCTTTTGTATCCATTTTTTGCATCACTCTTATGATTATTTTTTGATAATGAGAAGCAGTTCGATTTTATATCAAATCTAAGTTTTCCATAGGAGCCATAGCTCTCAGGTTTGGGCCCAACCTGAGAGCCTAGGGCCTCCTTTCTGTACTGTTACTTTTCCTTTATGCATCATTGTTTCCCTTTATGCATTTGAACGTATTTCTGTTAGGCAGATTTAGTTATGATGCTTGGATAGATCATTGTTTATGAATGAAATTGCTTCAGGTGTTTTGGTAGGATAATAACAGAAAAAGCTTCAAAGAAAAGGGACAACCACACTCTCGGTTTCACCTCATCCTTATTGGATTAGGGCCTGGAATTGAAGAAACAGTGCTGCCCCAACAAAAACACTTGTTTGCTTGACCATGCAATCCTTAGTGTATTGTTTTCCTTTACAGAAGTTAGTTATGAGTTTAGAGCTCTGAAATGTTTCTCTGCATAGTTGATGTACATGGTTTTCTCTCCAATACAACTATTGTTCCTTCATGCTTTTGATAGGTAGACTAGATTAGCTCAGGTTTTGATCATTTGCAAGACTTTGTTGATTTGGTCGAAGTACACCGTGCAAGGAATCTCCTCCTCTCTTTCATCCACCCAAAGCATCATCTGAGCCACCTATTCCGTCTCCTAGCTAATTTCTTCGTCTCCCATCTGTCCTTTTTTTTCCACGTAACCCTACCTTCGTGCTCAATCATTGCCTTAGCCTTCTTCAAGCCAAGTTAGCCTTCTACACCTTCTCACCACTCCATCCACCAGTCCCTAGGCCGCTTTAGACCCCTATCCTACCTCCAAATCCATCCATGCATCTTCCCTCACTCATCCATCCTCTAAAAACCGATTTTCAAACATCCTGTAGAAATTTTTGAACATCCTGTAGAAATTCCTGAACATCCTGTAGAACCCCTGCAGACTTCCTGTAGAAGCTCACAAATGAGGTTTCTTGATAGATAAACTTTGTGAAACTCTCTGGAAGAGTGTTAGGGACTCCTTAGACCCCCTCTGAACCTTTCCAACCTTTTCCAAGCATTTCTCCTCCTTGATCCAGCCCTGCATAGTAAAGCACAGTTCAAGCATATGCATGATGAAATTGACAACTTAATCAAAAATACAAAAAGATGTTTTCTTAGGACAAAGGTAGTCTAAACACATGTATTTTACCTTCATAGAAGTAATGGCATCTCTTTCAGTAGTTTGCATTCTCATCTTTGCATCAGTGGGTCTAGCTGGTAGAATTAGGGTTTGCTAGGGTTTGCGCTTTCTTCAGTTTTTCAATCTCTTTTCGCAAATAGATTAGCTTCCTTTGAGTTAGCTTTCATCCATCAGTTAAAAAGCTTCTTTTAAGAGCTCATAGAAGTTGGCTTAAGCTCCTAGCAGACTTGTGCCAGTTAACCAAGTGACAGCTGCGGTAAGAGCTAGTACTTGTGCATATAGCACCGTCGCTTCCAAGTTTGTTACGAACAACCGGGTTGATAAAAGTAAAGAAGGGAGTGCCATGAGTTGCAGCATTATTGTTGCAATACTGGAGCCCACCATCTTTTCGGCGTCGTTGCCGGGGAGGTGTCAGAGTATTGGTGATTGTTTCTTTTCTTCTATTTTCCACTACAACCTTCTGCTAAGTAGTTTATTTCATTTCCATTCTGCAATTTCATTTCCGCAAAAGTAGAGTAGACATTTCCTGCATTCATAGATTAGTATTTCAATTTTTCAATTTCAATTCTGCAAGCATAGATTAGCATTTCATTCCTGCAATTTCATTTGAGCAGAATAGATTAGTCGTTTCCTACTTTCATTTCAATTTTGCATTCTCATTTCAGTAAGGTAGTTAGTTGCAGTTCAATCTATTTTAGTTTTGCAGGTACCAGCAGAGAAAAAAAACAAAGCAAAAAAAGTATTTCCATTTCATGCCTCGTAGGAACAGAGATAAAACCGGCAAATTCTTACCCAACACCCCCACCACATCACTGAGTCAACCTTCTCTCTTCTCTGGTGACAGTGAGCCAGAA